>JALRMI010000257.1:0-42231 GCA_026120165.1 Leptosphaerulina australis
GGTCATTTCTGAACCAAAGTCAAATCAGTGGTACTGCGGGGAAAACAGTGGTAGATGGGGAATAAAAACGCCAAGTAGTGGTATTTCGGTCATTAGCCGGTAAATGATAGCTCCACTTTATCAGTGTACTGAAAAGTCAAGAATAGCCTAGCTGTAACTTTTCAGTGCTCAGTCTTGGCGGTGATTCTGACAATCAACCCCGCGTTGCACATGGATAATGACAAGCAACTACCACAGCCCCGTGCGCCCACTTAGCTGAGCGAACTTAAACCACACAACAGTATTTTTGAACACGTCGGCAAGGGCAGCGACACCAACAACAAGACTAGCTGTCTCTGCCATATCGATTTGCTAGATTGGGAGCAACGAAAATGAGATGTGTGGGCTGGGATTAGGGCCTATCAGCAGCGGAAGCGCGAACCTAGCACAGCCATGTCAGCCCAGCCTTGTGCAAAAAAGAACTGCTGCTGTTGTCTGATCTTCATCATTGCGCATCCTGCTTGCTGACGCCTACCATGGCTCTTCCTAGCATCACCAGTAAGTTCGTAGGTGACGGAAACCAAGGGGTGCAGTTTGGGTACAACTCTGGCTCTATCGAGAGCCACTTCCATGCTCCTGCCGGCAAGTGCCCGTCCCCCGCTCCGACCAACCCTGGGCTAATGCTGTCTCTAGAGCTCCCCGAGACCCCACCGCAGCCTGACTGCTTCGTGCCGTTCCGCCGCGACCCAGACTTTGTCGACCGTAGAACGCTGCTCGACCAGATATGCGAGAGATGCTCTGAGCCAGCATCGCGAGTTGCCCTGGTAGGCCTTGGCGGTGTAGGGTAAAGTCAAAGCGGAAGCAGAAAAGCGCTGGACTTCCATCTGACGTGTGCCTAGGAAGTCGCAGCTCGCCATCGAGCACTGCTACCGCACTGCTGAGCGCTCGCCGGACACATGGGTGCTGTGGGCCCACGCCAGCAACACGGCGCGACTAGAGCAGAGCTTCCGAGAGATAGCAGACCTAGTCAAGGTTCGCGGGCGCAAAGACCCAAAAGCGGACGTGTTCAAGCTGGTGCACGACTGGCTTCGCGACAGGAGGAACGGACCGTGGCTGTTAGTGCTCGACAACGCTGACGATGCAGCCGTCCTTTCTCTGCGACCTAGCCACAGTGAAACGTCGCAGGCAGATAACGATAGCAAAGATGACAGCAGTGATGACAACAGGGCTCTCCGGCAGCACCTGTCGAAGTATCTGCCTCCAAGCAGGCACGGCTCGGTGCTAGTGACGAGCCGGACGAGGCGCACAGCGATGCAGATCGTCGAAGACTGCGACATCGTACCGGTAGAACCAATGGACGATGCCGCTGCACACAATCTTCTGCACAAGAAGCTGGGAGATATAGGTGACAAGAGTGGCAGGAATAGCGGCATGGCTGAGCTAGCGGCGGCGCTAGACCACATGCCACTTGCCCTTGTGCAGGCAGCGGCATACATTCGACAGCGGACGCCGAGATGCTCAGTGCAGCAGTACCTCGAGGAATACCGCCAGAGCGATAGCAGGAAGATAAGTCTACTGAACCAAGAGGCCGGTCATCTGCGCAGAGACGAAGCAGCCAGCAACGCCATCCTCATAACCTGGCAGATATCGTTCGACCACATACGAAGTACTAGACAATCAGCAGCGGACCTGCTGTCGCTGATGAGCTTCTTTGACCGACAGGGGATACCTGAAGGTCTGCTCCGCAACCAGAGCAGCACAGCGAGCGAACATATACCGACTGTTAGCATTGACGATGGATTTGAGGACGATATTCTTTTGCTGCGAGACTATTCGTTGGTCACAGCTACCGCAGATGATGAGGCATTTGAGATGCACAGCCTGGTGCAGATGGCGACAAAGAAGTGGTTGGAACTGGGCAACAAGGTTAATGTGTGGCAGAGAGCAGCGCTGCGGATCATAGCCTCGGCGTTTCCCAGCGGGCAGCACGAAACGTGGACAGCTTGTCGGACTCTGCTCCCACACTCGACAAAGGTGCTTAGCTACAGCACGGAGAAGGACGAAGAGGCCACGCTCAACCGAGCAACAGTTGCGACCAACACAGCGTGGTACTTGATGCTGGTGGGCCAGTATGCAGAGGCAGAGCGGGTTGCGCGCAGTGCAGTGACGACGAGGGAGGGGGCACTTGGGGGCGAGCACTCCGACACGCTCACCAGCGTCAGCAACCTTGGGTCGGTGCTAGAGAGACAGGGCAAGTACGAGGAGGCAGAAGCAATGCATCGACGAGCGCTGGAAGGAAGAGAGAAGGTGCTTGGGCCAGAGCACCCACACACGCTCACCAGCGTCAGCAACCTTGGGTCGGTGCTAGAGAGGCAGGGCAAGCACGAGGAGGCAGAAGCAATGCATCGACGAGCGCTGGAAGGGTCAGAGAAGGTGCTTGGACCAGAGCACCCAGACACGCTCACCAGCGTCAGCAACCTTGGGTCGGTGCTAGAGAGACAGGGCAAGTACGAGGAGGCAGAAGCAATGCATCGACAAGCGCTGGAAGGAAGAGAGAAGGTGCTTGGGCCAGAGCACCCACACACGCTCACCAGCGTCGGCGAGCTTGGGTCGGTGCTAGAGAGGCAGGGCAAGTACGAGGAGGCAGAAGCAATGCATCGACGAGCGCTGGAAGGGTCAGAGAAGGTGCTTGGACCAGAGCACCCAGACACGCTCACCAGCGTCAGCAACCTTGGGTCGGTGCTAGAGAGGCAGGGCAAGTACGAGGAGGCAGAAGCAATGCATCGACAAGCGCTGGGAGGATATGAGAAAGCGCTTGGACCAGAGCACCCAGACACGCTCACCAGCATCAGCAACCTTGGGTCGGTGCTAGAGAGGCAGGGCAAGTACGAGGAGGCAGAAGCAATGCATCGACGAGCGCTGGAAGGAAGAGAGAAGGTGCTTGGGCCAGAGCACCCACACACGCTCACCAGCGTCAGCAACCTTGGGTCGGTGCTAGAGAGGCAGGGCAAGCACGAGGAGGCAGAAGCAATGCATCGACAAGCGCTGGGAGGATATGAGAAAGCGCTTGGACCAGAGCACCCAGACACGCTCACCAGCGTATATTGCCTTGCTCATCTGCTTGCGAGCCGATGTCGCCACGACGAATCTCTTGATCTATACGATAGAGCATGCTCTGCATACAGCATCGCTCTTGGAGGGGATCACCCAACCACCCGTGCATGTTACCAACACCGTTCCGAAGTGCTTGCTTCGCAAAAGCAGCCTTCGATTCTACCTTCTCTTGAAAAAGTGGACAAGGACATGAACATACACAGCGGCATGATTTCGAGGTTATCGTTATCACGGGGGCTGGCAACGCTTGGGATCAGGTACTCAAAACATAGTAGAGAGTGAGTGAAACAGTATGTGAATGTACCATGAAATAAAGCTTAGCAACTTTAGATATGTTCTCTTAAATGATTTTATCCGGGTTTGTTAGTACGTGTATGTTACTGTCGGTATACCCGCCCGTGAAATGGGAAGGCATTTTGGACGCTGTTAATCGGCTGCCCGTAGATGTCGCGGAGCGCTAGTCTACGGTTACGCAATGGTACAGAGTGAATAAAGATTGAAGGGTGTATTGGGTGAAGAGAGTATATTGCATTGTACCACGAATCTCCTACGTAGCAAGGGCTAGCAGCGACGTCGAAGTCCTCTACTAGCTTGCCAGTTGTAGGTTCAGATTCTCGGGTTCGTTCTCTCAATATTGGCTGTGGCCGTATCTTTATGCGTTGAGGTGTTGGCGCTTACTCGTACTGCTATCGCAGTGCAGTCTGCAATAATACCAACAGTTCTTGTTAAGACAAAAAGTGATACCACAATCTGTCCCAGTGTTGATTGGTATAAATACCTTATCAACAGTTTACGTGAAAATAATGCTGACTTAGAGTTAGCCGTATATAGGATTAGGAAGGACATAGGTACGTACAAGAAAGCATTAACTACACAATGTGATTCTGAGTTTCTCTTGTTCTTATCAAGCTACCACTATGCATCTCGTCGTTAAGAAGGTTCGACCAGTACATAATAGCTTCGGATGCGATGAGTCCCTGGCTGTATGTTCTTATCGTGTCCTTGAGTACAATCCGCAAGATCCAACGCAGTGCTCGAGAAGAAATGCGGCCGGTGGAAAGAAGCAACCATTTCCTATGCATTGTCACTCTAGACTAGCACTTGTTTTTTCATAGTTTCATGAGGTGCGCGTGTGTTTCCTTGCAGTTCAGCTCGGCAGTCCTGGGATATATAGTGGTTATGTGTTCCTAAAAAAAATTGATAAGTGGGATGTTTTTCCTGTCAGCTGCGAATTGCATTGAAGTAGTGGGAGACTAGTAGTAGTAGTAGTAGTATTGTATTTACGTCCCGGTACATTTGGCAATTGCCTTTATATACATTGTGACCTCCCATGGGGTATTGGGGACGCGCCAAGCGCTAGAGCGGAGGCGGATCTTGTTTAAGCTACCTCCCAGTAGAGGCATTTCTTGTCTTCCTTTCTCCTCCATGCGAGATTAGAAGATAGTTTTGTGTTGTAGGAGCAAGGGCAGAGGGAAGTTGATGCCAGGCCTATCCTTCTTCATCTCCAACGTTAAGTTTTGTAAGGCTGTGCTGGCTGCCTTATTTGCGTGTCGTGATAGATAAGTCGACAGTTGCTGTTTGGTGCTCGAAAGCTATGGGTAGCTCTCGTCGTGTAGGGTGTAGTAGGTAGGGCTGAAAGGAAGCGATACCAGTCCTGTCCTTCTCCTTCATCTTCAGATTGTATGTTATAAGGCCTTGCTGGCTGCCATATTTTCGAGTTGTGCAAGAGGGGATTTCAGCAATGCCCTCCTTCTGCTAGTTTTCATGTTCCCTTGACCGAACGTCCTGATCTCACGCACAGACCACTAAGAATTCTTCATCTGAAGAACGCTCAGCTGCCCTGGCTGCTCGCCTGCCCACAACGCTGCATTGTAGAAATAACGTTGTAGAGAGATCAGGAAGGGAGATCCGAGATGGAAAGAGTCGAAAAAAGGATGAATTTCGACCTTTCCCCAACTTTGAAAAGTTGGTGTTCGGTGTAATGGGAGACTCTACCTTTGCAATACGTATATTGATTCATGTAGCAAGAATGACACATGATGATCCGAGGTGAAATGCCTCTCGATATTTTATATTGCCCCAATCTTGTATAGCGCAAGTATGGGCTCTGAAGAGTTGTATTGCAAATGGTAGCAGCTACAGAAAGTGATCGGTTCCACCGTACTGGGCCAATCTCTACACTTCAATGATTAACCAAATGCTTTTGTTGGCAGTTATAAAGACTGGCCTTCTTGCTACTGAAGCTTGAAGATATGTATCTTAGACTGACAGTTTTTTATCCACCAAGTGCTAGTCAAACCCATCCATTGGGCCTCCCTTGCTCATTCTTTTCAGTATACCATCAACTGACTCAAGTATAAACATCCATGCTGGAGGGCATTGCATGTGTGCTAGACCAAATAATACCCAGTAGTCTGTGCTACGACCAAGGCCAGCTGGGTTACGACAGAGAGACAAAACCGAGTCCAGTTGTGACGACCGGGTCTTCGAAGCAACAGATGATACAAGAGATTAGACTACTCAAAGAACAAGTAACTGCTTTAAAGGCGAGTCGGCAGAAAATTTCCTAGAGGCAGCCAACACCTGAATCCTCTCTATGATCAAGAAAGCTCCACAACTCTTTGTTAAAAACTCATACAAATCGATAGAAGGGCATGGAAAAAGGACCTGTGTCGCAACGATTGGCAAAGTCTCCATCGCCTCCACTTCTACTTCGGATGACTCGTTCGGGAAAGACTGTGTTGCAATTGGCTACTAAGACAGATGCTGCTTCAGGGAGAAGAGCACGACAGGCTACATTGCAATCCTTGGCAGCAACTACGGAAACCAGGATTAATAGTAAGCGGAGGACGGAAGGAAGGAGACCATTGAGCGACACAAATCCAATTCCACTCCTTCGTTGATGATCTTGTTGGCATCCTCTGGTTTAGTGAACTCTATGAGGATGCTGGATGCTGTCTTGGTAAGCGCTCTCCTGGTCAGCCATCCTATGTATTTGATCTCTGCTTGTGGTATGAATGGTCCATTATCCTGTAGTAGCTGGTCCCTAATCTCCTCGAACTTGGTCGTGTCCATCGTGTTGGTGGGTATGCTGTGCGCAATAACATCATAGTTTGGGATCCGTACCATGGCTCTACGGCCAATACGGCGGACACAGTCATCTGCAAACTGCTTTAATGCTTCCGCCTCACTCCTGGTAGCCGCCTTGATGCTGATCTCTCCGCTCTTTAGCTGGTTCGAAGAATAAATCTTAACATTAGCAATACTCTCGCTTCCACTCTGTGTTATAGCTCACTCCACATATACTAAGATTACAGCGGTTCATTACTCGAAAATTCTGTATGATTGATGGGTCTCTAATTTTAATGATGATTTCACGTTGTGTCTGTACTGACTTCGCCCTAGGGACTTATATATTGGAGATACCTGCTAATGTAGTGCCCCTGGCTGCCATAGCGGCATAGCTGATCGTGCCATTTGTTTTTTGTCCCGTATTCTTCATCTGCCTTGTCATCTCCAAATTCGTCTTTCTCACCTCCGCCGCTTCCTTGGTAGCTGCCATTGCTTCTTCTCCAGCGTGCATGTTCCGCTGTACGTTCGTGACCATTCCACGGATCGTTTCAGTGTTGTCCTTAACCCCGTTCTTGATGGTATCGAGTTTATTTACAGTAGTTTCCGTGGTAGTTTTTGTTTCAGTTAGGAGGATGCGAAGGGCGTCGCAGATTGTGTCTAGGTCAGGGGTGCGTTGTACTTTCAGCAGGAGTGCTGGGCTTCGAAATCGGACTCCGCACCTCCACGTGGTGAAGCCTGGGAACCTGACTCTATCAGAGCTCAGAGCCAGCGCGGAGACGTCTTGTCGATGGCAGAGATGATGAACACTTTCTGTGGTGAGACGGCACAGAGTTTTCACCTCAACACCACGACATGCATCACAACAGAAGTCTCTTTACTTCTGTTGTTTGGACATAAGGGCAACGCCATGCTCAATTCGAAAAACGCGTCTGCTCACCCAGAGGCACTACCGATTCGCCAGAGCACCGGCTCTTCACCACAACACAACGACTGGAGCTGAACGCAGTTCCCAACATACCGACCATCAGTCTCTGAGACTTGACAACAACTCAATTGCAGGTCGCCAGCAAAGCCTTGCGGTGCTGAACTTTTGGACGAAAGAATGGAGGATTGTGCTGGCACTTTCTTCATATCACACTTGCCTCTGCCTTTTGTTTTACTTGCTCTGCTTGCACTGCATCGGCCCTTGGGTCTCAACCCACATTATCTCTTGTACTAATATAGAAACCACACTCATTTGACACAAACCCCCTTATTACCAGAGATGCGATTGCGTTTCTCGTCTTTATATAGTCTATGACTCAGATAGGACGTTAAATATAAATCCAATCCAATCCAGTCAGCAGGAGTGCTAGTGTGCCATGAACAATGATCTTCACCAGATCTGCTCGCACAGGTTGGTTATTAGTGCGTTCTATGCAGCTCAGTGTTTCTTGGAGGTAAGTGCTGAGTTGTGTAGCGTGCTCGCGGTATGGAGCTGGCCATACGGGTCGTTGAGGTGATGGTGTCGCCATTGCACTTCGCAGTGGGCGCTTGTTAGATTAAATGCTCAAGTGTGAGGAGGAAAATATTGGTGAGTATTGTGATTCATTGTGTCTTCCTTGTCACAGTCCATAGAGCAAAATATATATCCACGCTAAGCTCTCTGGTGAAAATGAACGTGAAACTACTTCAGCCATGACAATCACCTTCCCTGGGTCTGTTCATGGTGATCTTCTTTCTGACGGCGTTACGTCGAAGTGATAGCTAGTCAAATGGCTTCACGAGCGACCATTTACGTTCGATATAGCACGTAAATTTCAAAAACCAAGTTCTCGCTGTGTGTTCGAATTCCTTATTGATTTAGTCAATATTGGGCAAGGTGCAAGAAGCTCTGTAGTGTGATCTGGCACCACGTGATAGTCGGAGGGTTGGGGTCAGCGATAACTACCACTGTGGTTCCGGTGCGGTGTTCTTCTACACAAAAGGAGGCTTTCTTCTGTGTTAATTTACCCGATTGCGGTGTACGAATAGTCACCCAACATATGCCACTGACGGATCTGACATGTTCCGCGCCACCAGGGAGTGCAATGAGTCGTAACTTAGCTTACTTTGTGGCCTGTTTTCAGCAGTAGGAACACCAGATACTGTAAAATTAAGGATATTTGTGGTAAACGGCAAGGAGACAACAAGGCTTTCCGTTCTCTCAGCCCTATTTAAGCAACGTACCGGTGGATTAGTAGTTAGGTGGGTGACCACTAGCTAACATCCGCTGTTGTATGATTTTGAACTTTTTTTTTCAAGATCAGCTCTAATCTGGGATGCTCCAATGTATTTGGTAATGCATCAAGGCTGATGTAGTGCTCATGGACTCTTTCTTCGTTGTACTACATTAATATGGTTGGGGGGGGGGGGGGGGTTGTAAATTATCGCTCAGCTCCCATCTCTACACACAGACAAAACGATCCTCGCGATGCCCAATCTAGCCAAAAGTAATACGCCGCACTTCTATTACAGTCTGATTCACAGTGTGATATTAACATCCATATCATATATGAAATACCTGTTATAAGTGCTAGCACCACTAGTGCTAGCACCACTAGTCCTAGTATGACTACCTAGTGGAGAGCTCTGCCGAGTTACAGCGGTAGTGGTGGTACAAGTTGGTATAGTGTTGACTAAGGAGCTATTCACGAGTGCTGAGTCTGTGTCTACATACAGTTGCGTCCCAAGTTCCCCCAGGGGTGCACCTGCACGAACCATGCGAATACTCCTTCCTCCTGATACCACCAAGTCACTTACGGACTGTATTCTCAACAATACCCCCAAATTTGATTTTATGTGTGGTTATAGCAGTCAACACCAGGCCTTCCACTATATCATTGAAAATGTAACAAGAGTACGGAAGTACTACGGTTGCAGTTGGTCATACTGTATGGATACTGCTACAATTCAATTCACTGTACTGTACTTATGTACCATGTGATGCGTATAGTGTGATTGTATGCTTCGCATTACGGCCACTTGGACGCACTGCTAACAGCAAGGCTTGCGGAAGGCGAACGAATGGAGGTCTTTCCCAACAAATTGTAAAAAGGGTAGTTCAAAAGCCTGACACTTACAAAAAGTATTGCGAGGACCACAATCAGCCTTGTTTGATCTTCGTGCTAAGCAACGCTGTTTTTGGGACAACAGTCTCCCGGCCTCCAATGCATAGCACCCACAGGCTGAAAGATATATTGTGGCCATGAGATCGGTTACATCTGTCGTGAGGCCTAAAGTGTGCTCCTGACAGCACGTGCTGAAAATGCTTACGCCTTCTATTGGCTGTGTAGATAGCCCACTCACACAAGGCCTATGTCTGCGGAGTGTTCCAATCTTGACTGTGCAAGATTAGGCTTAGCAACAAAATTCAATAATATCAAATTTTCATGTAGCAGATCGCACAGGTAGCAAGTGTATTCCCCAGGCATCTTGTGAAAAGATGGCGTTTCTTCCTGTTGGTAACTAAACTTGGTGACGTACTTCCCAGCTACCCAATACACGCATGCCACACTACCTGGAGTTGTAGTTTTCCAATAACAACAATTGCATTTGCCACTCTGCATACATAGACTGAAGTGTGAGAGCTGCTGCTGCGTTCTCCGGTTATTGTTATCTGAAGATAATGTCTGCCGAGCTTGTGATACTGTTGCTTGAACAACAGCGGCCTTTATAGCCTCAACATTGCTGGGGCATTCATTTGGACTAATTTGAATACACTTCCTGGACCGAGTTATCCTGACAATATCTGATTGATATTTGAGTCGCTGGTATTCAGCCCCAAGCTGAGCTGCACGAGTGTTAGCCTTTGCTGTAGCCTCATCTGTCCTACCAAGCACTGAGGGAATGTTCCGTGTAATATATTTTGAGAATACGGATAGCTGCCTAGCTTTGTATTGAGCTCGAGCGCTTGCGGGTGTGCCGAAGAATTGATTTGAGATATCTGAGTTTTAACCGCTCAATGGCATTGACCGGGCTGGCACACAAGATGACAATTGTACTAGCTGAAGATCGTATGAATAGAGGCCAGCCTTCTCCCTTCCAGTTCGTAGAATCCACACTGATAGCCCTCCTTCTCGTGCCATATCGTATGACACTCTGCAGCTCTGCACTGGCTCTCAAACATATTAGCTTCAAGATTGCGGGTAGCTGATTGTAGCCTCCTCTTTCCTATCATTAATGAGCAAATAGCGTTATTGCAATAGATTGCCCAAACTGGGTGACGCGTAGTGGGGTGGCCGGAAGCTATATGATTTAACTAATTGAACTATTCAGGAAGCGTCTCGACAAAAGCATATGTAAAAGGCGTAAGGGCGAGCCGGAGTTTATTCCAACCCGCGATCTTCCCGCTCCGCTCTCAGCTTCGTACCGTATTGTTGTCGTTGAGATCCTCTTCTAAAAGCGGTCCAGAAGAAGATACTGCAGACGGAGCCCCGTTGGAGCCCCACGTGCCGCCCCACTAAACTCCAGAATGTTCCTGGAGTGACGCAGCTGTCCCCGTTCAATACAGCGGGTATCCTGCTATGGGGAGTTCGTGATTAACACAAACAACGTACCTCCAGGTGATCTCAGGGATGCAACATTGTGGCTGGGAGATCACCAACTCAAAGCGCAATAATGAATGATTATGAGGATTGAAACTTTTCATGTGCTTCTGCCGAGAGATGAGTTTGGCGTTGGCACCAGGGCAATTCGACATCTTTGCCCGTGAGCACGCAATTGTGACCCGCCAAACCTCTCAATTTCATTGGCTGTCAATCGCGTGTAGTTGGCGACCATCAGATCCTTAATGCGCCATCCCTGCCACCCTAACCGAGTCCCCCTGCGAGCTTAGAGCTTTCTGTCATCGATTCCAGTCCGACCACGGCAGATAGTATCAGTGCCGCTCTCACGTTTAGGGACTTGTGTGGCCGACAATGTCCACAGCATTATGTCACTTGTCAAGCTCTGACCGTGGTGTGTCTCGCTTTAAGGTGGTGCGAGGGATCCTCTCTTACTTTCATCTCCCTCTACCGCCTCGCCATCAGTCATACTACACGTCTACATATTCCTTCAGGGCTGGGTATCATCATACTTTAACTTCTTCGTTCTCGGCCTGCCTGTAGAACAAGCTCCTGTCACGCAATAAGCCGCCACGTTAAGCAATTTTGAGGCGTTCTCCAAGTCTATCACTTTTCCCTTTTCAGACCACACGACATCGGAGGTACCGTATCTCGCAATCATATCCTACGGACTTATTCGCAAATTCATCTTCCACCATTCATTGGACGTAGGCTCTCCGCACAGAACCTCTATACACCCAACCGCCCAGATCTTCCATACATAAGTTCCAAGCCGTGGCAGTCTTCTGTGGTAGCTTGTCAGATCTTGTCCAACCTTGTCTTTTCGCTCCGCCCCCAGGGCAAGTAAGCACGTGGTATCTTACCAGTGTTAATCTGTCTCGCTGTATAGCCATCCGTCTCAATCGTCTTGTCCCCCCCGCGGACACTTACTCACTATGGCGAACAAGATTGGTAACGGGCTCGCCAAGATTCTGGGTATCGACCTTCACTATCGCAATGAAACTGGCTCAGACCGAGTAACTCGAGGAGAGAGCGTTTTCACAGTCGGTTCTGCCCATACATACGTCGAAGATGAACCAACTGCTGCCGAGTGGATTCGCGAGGTTATTCCCTCAGGTCGAGAATTTGGCCAATACATATACAGTCTTTTCCCATTCATTCACTGGATTGGTCGGTACAATATGCAGTGGCTCATTGGAGACCTTATTGCTGGTCAGTGTACTTAAGGTGTTTCTCAGTAATGTACTGACTTGCCTAGGTGTCACTGTCGGGGCTGTCGTTGTTCCTCAGGGTATGGCTTATGCCAAACTAGCTCAACTCCCTGTTGAATTCGGACTGTACTCCTCCTTCATGGGCGTACTTATCTATTGGTTCTTTGCTACGTCAAAGGATATCACGATCGGTCCCGTCGCTGTACTATCGACTGTCACTGGCAATGTGATTTTGAAAGCAGAAGCCACAGGCGTCAATGCCTCCCGCGACGTTATTGGGTCTTCATTGGCAATCATTGCTGGCTCAATCGTTCTCTTCTTGGGCCTGGCGCGTCTGGGCTGGATCGTTGAAGTCATCTCTCTTCCTGCCATCTCGGCTTTCATGACAGGCTCTGCTATCAGTATCGCTGCCGGACAGGTACCAGGCATGATGGGGATTACTGGCTTCTCAACACGAGAAGCTACATACAAGGTGATCATCAATACGCTCAAGCATCTTGGGCGAACTGATCTTAACGCATCTTTTGGTCTTACTTCACTCTTTCTCTTGTACTTCATTAGGTGGTTGTGCGGCTTCCTTGCGAAGCGCTTCCCCAACAGGGCGAAGCTGTTCTTTTTTATCAACACTCTACGAACGGTCTTCATTATCCTTCTGTATGTCTTGATCAGCTACCTAGTCAATCGTCACCACAGGAAGAAGCCTCTTGTCTCAGTCCTTAAGGACGTACCGCGAGGTTTCCAGCACGCGCGCGTTCCTCACATTACCACCGACATCATCAAATCCTTCGCATCAGAGCTTCCATCGACTGTCATCGTCCTCCTTATTGAACACATATCGATCTCCAAGTCATTCGGTCGAGTCAATAACTACACCATCAACCCTTCGCAAGAATTGGTTGCCATTGGTGTTAGCAACTGCCTTGGTCCTTTCCTTGGTGCTTACCCCGCTACCGGCTCATTCTCACGTACTGCGATCAAGTCGAAAGCTGGTGTACGTACTCCCTTCGCTGGTGTCATTACAGCTGTTGTGGTACTTCTTGCCATCTATGCTCTCCCAGCTATGTTTTGGTATATTCCCAACGCTACGCTTGCTGCTGTCATAATACACGCTGTGGGTGACTTGATCCTGCCACCCAACACCGTTTACCAGTTCTGGAGGATTTCACCTATTGAAGTTCCAATATTCTTTGCTGGTGTTTTTGTAACAGTCTTTTCCAGCATTGAGAATGGCATCTATACCACTGTTGCTGTTTCTGTTGCAGTATGGGCATTCCGCGCCTTCAAGGCCAAGGGCCGCTTCCTTGGTAGGGCGAAGATCCATTCAGTAATTGGAGACCATATTCTCGATCCAACGAACAATGACAAGCAGGAACGCAGGCACAGTCCTAACGAAGGGGAAGACTCCGTCCGCCAGGTTTTCCTGCCCATCGATCATCACGATGGTTCCAACCCGCAGATTCAGCTTGAGGATCCCTACCCAGGTATTTTTCTCTACAGATTCAGTGAAGGCTTCAATTTCCCCAACGCCAACCATTACCTCGATGATCTTGTTGAAACCATCTTCAAGAAAACTCGTCGCACAAACCCTGCTACATATGCAAAACTCGGCGACCGACCGTGGAATGATCCTGGCCCACGCCGCGGCAAAGAAATCCAGGATACCGATGACCGCCCAACACTCAAGGCCATTATTCTTGATTTCTCTTCTGTCAATAACGTTGACCTTACATCTATTCAGAACTTGATCGATGTTCGTAACCAGCTTGATAAGTACGCCGCACCAGACACAGTCGATTGGCACTTCTGCCATATCAACAGTCGCTGGACCAAGCGCGCGCTTGCTGCGGCTGGCTTTGGCTATTACACACCTGAGCCTGATGCGAGTGGTATACATCGTTGGAAACCCATATTTTCTGTGGCCGAGATTGGTGGCTCGCAATCTGCTGCCGCTGCTGCCGAGGCAGCTGAGAACCGGCATGCGCAGCGTAGCAACGATATCGAAGCAGCACACGAGAGCGAGTCAAGTGATGCTGGGTCATTGAATAAGCAGCTTGAGTTCAGCAAGGCATATAGCGGCGTTGAACATGACACCGCGGGTACGACTGGCAGGATCGCAGTTGTGCAGGGTCTTAACAGACCGTTGTTTCATGTTGATGTTACTGCTGCGCTGAACAGTGCTTTGGCAAACGCGCAGAGGAAGAGTCATTAGTATTATGTTGTAATATTGGGGGCGCTGTGGTGTCAAGAATCTTTGCTGGGTCGAAATTAAGCGCAGATATGCATAACTTGCGAGTACATGATTCCCATAGATGTTTTTTTAATCGACATTGGATGGCAGAGTAAGCCTGACGTTATCCGCTCTTTTTTGCCACACGTGCGTAAACTGCCTGAATGTGAGATGCAGGTCAAGGTCGGGTGAGTAATGGCATCTACCAGGCTCACTAGTTTCCAACAGTGGATTAAACATTGTTGATTTCAGTTTTAACCATATACACTTCCACATCACCCAAGCTCCCAATTTGCCACCGCTTCAAATCATCTTGTTTATTTTGGATGTCACTTACTCACATCAACACTGTAGTTGCCATTATGCATATGAAGTATACGACGGCGAAGTTCGTGCAAGACTCTCAAACATTACTCATAGAAGAACAAAGCGTATAACCGGAGAAAAGCCATATGTTTTGACGCAGCCTGATCAGGGATCATCAAGCTGTCCAAGTCCACTCAGCGTTGCGTTTTTCGGTAAGAAGGTGTCAGATTGTTGGCAGGGTACTCATGTACATGTACACGATGCAAATTGTTGGTAATAATCTTCTGTATGTTCTGGGAGATCCAGCTAAGTGCGGCGATATATGAACCTCGCCCTAGCCAGGTCAACTACGTCAAATCGGTTAACCCGAATAGGAAACTAAGGTGTCGCTCTTCCAACACAGATGGTATATGAGTAGAAAATCAAGTGAATATGGCTCTGTACTTCAAGGAGAGGGGACCTGAACATGGTTAAGTACTAGACCAGAAACAATACACGTGGCTCTTGAGCTAACAGAAAGCAGAAAAAAGGGGAGGGAGGGTTGGAAAGTGGAAAATCAGTATTCACATACATTTGATGTTACATGTAAACAGTGATTAAGTAGTCTGAACTTTTGTCTTTTTTTCTTGGAACACTGCATCGGGTAGGGAGCAGCAGTAGAATACGGTGGGAAGAGAAACCTAAGAACCAGCAAAGAATATAAGGACTGGGTTGGCTTAGAACGCTTGGCCTATGAAGTGAATTCAAAAATAGCAGATGACGATTTCGGAGATTTGGTGAAGCCATCAAGATGAGTATACAAAGATCGTGGGCAGTACAATTCTAGCAGCTCTCGCTTGTTTACATCAGATTCTAGCAAGACGCTAAATAATACATATCTCCCTGCCACAGAAAACAGACCCGGAGATTCTGTGTTGGGTCTCACAAAGTGAGGAGGAAGGAAAAGAGGCAACTGCGTCGAGGTGTGCTAGAATTTGGCTGGTGGAATGTGAATTTCTTTTTCACCTACATCTCAGTTTTGGCTTCAATCAATGCTTGTGTTTTAGTATTGCTGCATAAAACAACCCGTGTCGCGTGAAGAGATCCGTGATGTCTTCCAATCTCTAGAGAGTGTTGAAACAAAAAGTGACGCTACTCTCAGTCCCAGTGTTCATAGGCATGTAAATGCCCTTCCAACGGACACTCTAATTCGACGACTGCAACAGAAAGGGTACTTATCTCTTCTTAAACTGGTTTTTTCTCCACCTTTGCGGTCTTGCAAGGGTTTCTGCTTGGGTTGATGGCGTTTGTGTGAGGTCCAACACTGTGTTAGGGGACCGCTATTATGAACAACAAGTGTGTAAAATTTGTCTCTAAGTTTTATTCTACATTTGGAAACAATACCAAAGAGCCACCATTGACGTCATCATGCAGTGTTACGCAGGACTGACATGGTGGAGTAGCGAGGTGTTTGTAGAAGACAAGTTGAGCTAGAGTAATCGAGTCTTGTACGTACAAATGAAGAACATCCATAGCGCTATTTCCTATTAGCAGATCGTCCATTAAAAATATAATCACTCTAATACTAGAAACCCCAACGCATATCTCCGCAGATTGTGCACTATTCACCCGCTTCACCTTATAGTCTTGTACACCCAACTTGTTCACCTGATCTTTGAATCTCCTCATTTATTTACTTTCGCCTTCTGGTACCAAGACCCTTATCTAGAAACACTGGTGTCTACTATCTCGGTCCTAAGTTCAGTCATTTTCTGTATACATCTAAGAAGACATATGGATCAAGAGCCCCTACGCCACAGCGAAGTCCGTATAGAAGTTGGGTTTTCATCGAAGTTTCGTACTCATATCAATTCGCATTGAATGGGATCGAAATTAGGCCATTATGGTGAAGACTGAAGTAAACCGCAGCTTAACCAATCACGCCTTACTGCTACATGCAATCTAGATCCCTTGAACCCAAAGTATCTGCAACCTGTCAGTTGCGCTTGACATCCAGATTCCTGACCATGCATACTCTTTAAATCAAGTCAAACCGCCCTATTGACTCCAGCCCGCTATGCAACAATATATACAAGTTTGAAACGAAAAGAAAAGAGCTCTGAAAATCATAATGTTACTTTCGTATAGACCGTAAATCTCTGTTAACTCGAATACCGTTGATTCTAATTGTATGCGTCGGGTGGTAGAGTAGGCTGGCTTTGTGTGAATAACTCTCCAGCGCGGTTCAGATCCCATCCTCCAGCTTCTAAACACTGGATCGCGTAGTCGCGTTTAAGATTTGTCGCTTGCTGAACGTAGGCAATCATCTCCTCCTTTTGTTGATCAAATGTCGGTGTTGGTAAGACTGATGGTGGCGTGGGACCACTACCCATTGGCTGTGATGTTGCGGTCATTGTTGCATCCACAACCATATTTGCATCGCCGGTTGCAGACTTATCGGGGCGGACTTGGTTACCATTGAGGATCCGAAGTTTCGGAAACCAAGCAGTAAGCTCATCTTCCCAGCCAATGCTGCTGAAGGGATCGATGATTAAGTGTTCCAACTTTCTGAACCGGCCCTTCCATGGCTTTAGTGCGTTGACTGAGTGGAAAGCGTTGCCACTCAGGTCGAGGTTTTTGATGTGGCTCAGAGTTTTGCAAAGGTCGAACACCACATTTAGGTTTGTGATGTTGTTGCCGCATAATGTGACGCTTTCGATGGCTGCTTCCTTGGCTTCCCGGGTTTCGAGCATCTCATCGCAAATAACCATAAGGGCTGGGAAGAACTTCTTTTGTGTTGATTCCTGTCGAAACATACCACTCTTAGCCACTTCCTCGTCAGTCGCAATAGTCGAAAAGTTGAGGAGCTTGGTGGAAGCATCGTAGCGTCGTGCCAAGAAGCCCTTAAGAAGATCGACAGTGCTGAGAGTTGCTGCTGCGCGCTCGGGTTCCACTTGCTGTTGAGGTTGGGTTTGATTCAGGGTTTGGCGATCATTAGGCGTGTAGTAATCTCCACGACCTCGACCCCGGCCACGACCTCGTCCACGTCCTTGTCCACGTGGTGCAGACATCTGGACTTCGTTTATATTTATTGATGAAGCGTAATAGATACGATGGTGGATGTATCGTGATGCTGGTAAGAGTGAAAATTCGTAGTGGATTTGAGAGAGTAGTGTTTTGAGTGTATGTGGGTAGACAGTTAAAGTATGAGATGTTCAACTTAAGGACAAGACCGGGAAGGGCGTTTTATGTCGAACTAGCGTCCTCAAGGTCAACGTCCGTGCACACAAAAGCCACAACTGTTGATTGGCTGTCAACATATCGATCCATGAAACGACCCTTTCACCGCAACGTACCGTGGTTGTCCTGACAGATAATATGTATTTTGTGTTCCATAATAGGCTTACCTTCATGTTGTAGAACGTAATATATACCTTGATTTTTAGGCGTGTTATACCTAATTGGCTAGGTAATTAGGCGATCCAGGCACCATTTCTGATGTTGTTGCCTTGTAAACCAGCGGTTAGTGCTTTCATTCGGTATAAGTCCTGTCGTATGTTCGCAATCCTTCTACATTTTTGCTTAAGCTAGAGGTTACAAGCTAGCAATTCTTGCTCAGCACCAGCCTTCCTCATCCCCTAAGTACATTCTTAAATCCATTGCCATCAGAATGATAGACCGCCTAAACCAAGTCGCCATATCGTTACGCCAAAACTCCGGGCTCGCGGCCTGCAAATGCACGTAGATAAAATGACGTTGCGACTACTGCGAATGAATCTTCTTGATCTTATTGACGCCTTCGTAGAGCGCACGGTCGACTGCTGCTGCGACTGTAAGAGTACCACCAATCACAGCGCACAGACCGACCAGGAATCCTGAGAAAGACTTCTCACGCACTTCGCGATTGACAACCTTCATTGGCGAGATATCCTGTCACTAAATTAGTCATGATTCCTAGAGGTGCACTATGGGCAGACTTACGTATGAGAAGAAAACACCAGGAATACCTCCACGGGCATGGATACGCTCTTTGTGGCCTTCCTGCTCATCAGTACCACCCTGGAGACTTCTCTTGTGGCTGGTAACAGAATACTGGTGTGTCTCGATGCTTCCTTTGTAGTTGTGCTCAATAATCGCGCCAATGTCTTCATGGCTTGGGCGAGCAACCTCCTTCTCCCAACCAAGTGGCAGATAGGCGGTGGAGACGACCTTGACAAAGTACATGTAGTTGAAAGCCTTCTCATCTGTGTGCTGATCTGTGCCATCCAGAGGATTAATGTGGTGATTTGTCCAGCCACCTGGACCAGTCGCGAGGTGGTTCTTTGCCATGTTCTGCACAACAACATCGCTCAATTGGGGACCGAATCGTAGGTGGTGGATTTTGTGGGTAAAGGTATGCGCGTAGTCATCCTTGAAGTAGTTCTCAAGATCGTGTACGTGCAAGTTGCCGTTAGAGAAGGACTTTCCAGGCGCGATGTGGAAGTTGCCAATGACTTTGTTTACCTTAATGCTACCTTCAAGACGACATCCCTCTTGGCGCTGGGCATCAAGATGTTCGGCATAATGCTCACGCTCACATTGCTCAACACCTTCACCGCGACCAAAAGACCAAGATACTGAAGCGTAGGCATCACGAACTTCATCGCAAGAGTTGCAACAACCGGGCTTGCGTGCGTTGGTGGGGGCAGGGGCACCGTAGCATTCGCCACAGTAATCAGGAGCAAGGTGGGAGGCTTCGTCTTTGTGTCTGATCTCAGCGTTAGCCACTACTCCTACTTTTGCGAGCCTTCTTGTGCTGGAAGAACCGGGGTGGGCTTACAAATCCAGAGCCTTCGTTTCAATCTCCTTGCTGCCTTCCTTTTCAGGGCTCAATCGCACCTTGTTAATGCCATGTGCGACACCCATCTGCAGCTCACCTGATACGTCCATGATATCAAGGGTGAGCAATTCGCAGGGCATCCGTGGAAATGTAATATTCAAGCTAATTTCCATGCGCTCGCCTCTGCCCTTATCGACGACCAACTCAGGACGAACTACCACCCGTCTGTAGTCCGCCCATTCGCCCCATGTTAACCAGATGATGACCAGTAAGCTCGCAATGGTGACAATTCCTCCGGACGTCGTGCGAATGCGTGCATCTTCGACAGTTTTGGTAAATGCGTCAAGGCGCATAAATCGAGATTTGGGAGGCATCTCTGCAGACTACACTGCAGGCAGTCGGGACCGATATCGAGAGGATATATGAAGTTACAGAACGTGGAAGCGAGGCCGCGGAGGTGTAGCACGGGCAAGTGTCTCAGTCCTTGTACCGAGAGTCTACAATTGCAGACGCACTTGTGGGTGCTTCACAAGGAATGTTAAAGGAGTGAAAAGCCTAGCAAAACCAATGCTGTGGCAGTAATATCATTGTACAGAAAGAAGTGAATTGCGAGACGCGTGGTCGTTGTCACGCTCGGCTGAGTAAAGGACAGCTATGCGCTCTGGAACGTTAGTCGAGGTACCCGTGCACTAGCACAGATAAGGAAAGAGCGTGCTCGAACACCGACATGTCACAGCATTTACAAAGCCTACGTCGTGTGATAACAGTAAGTGTACAGTCCTAGTCAGTACACAGCGATTCTTGCCAGCATTGGTAGGTTGCCAACGAACATTAAGACGATGTAGATTGTGTATAATACATTTACTGTAACTAGAAAGTTACTGAATCAGAGGTTACTATGGATCGCAAGATGAGATGTTCACGCGTCCAGCACATTATCAGTGACTCCCCTTTAGTCCTTCTTGAAGATCTTGGAGAAATCCCAGTCATTTAAGTATCCACTACCGACCTGGGTTACTTGTCAGCATTGAATCATACAGGGCTCATGCTAGAAGTACTCACGCAGAGATAGGTGGCAAAGCTGAGCCAGCCCAGGTAGGGTGCAAGCAGCCATCCACACATGGGGTCGACCTGACCCCAAATGTAGGCGAGGTAACCGACAGTACCGCCAAGAGCGAGGATATCGACAGTAGCGGCAATTGGTCGACCAAGGCCAAAGTACAGGGGTGTCCAGATAAGGTTCAGAGCCAGTTGAATAGAGTACAGAGTTGCTCCCTGTTTAGCTAGAGCAACAGTCTGGGGGTTAATGGATGTAGTGCCAGCTGTCCATGCGCGGTAGGCAGTGTAGCCCATTGTTGTATAGAGGGCGGTCCATACTGGTCCAAAGACCCAGCCAGGGGGGTGCAGAGGTGGTTGCCTCAGAGCTTTATATGAAGCCTGAGTTGAAGATGCTATCAGACGTTAGCGACGGCAGCCACCTATTCACTGAAGTGGCACTCACGACTGATAGAGAAACCAATTGCGGTGCCGCAGGCCACAGGCAGAAGAATTGCAGCCGCCGGGTTCTCGAACAGGAAGCTCGGGAGCGTGAGGGAAGGGATGTAAGAGGTCATCTTGAAAATGATTTGTACTATGCCAACGCTAAACTACCATGTAATGGCTGAATGGACAGATCT
Source organism: Leptosphaerulina australis (assembly GCA_026120165.1). NCBI lineage: Eukaryota > Fungi > Ascomycota > Dothideomycetes > Pleosporales > Didymellaceae > Leptosphaerulina > Leptosphaerulina australis. The sequence goes on from JALRMI010000257.1 coordinate 20,967, forward strand.
TATACTTTGCAGTCCGTTTCTCATGATACGCCTACGTAATGGCGCAGGTTCCAATGCCTCGGCCGCTCACGGGCGTTGGTGGCCCACTTGCCGTGCTCCGTGCCTGCCTCGCGTTTGAACTAGCCCCTTTTCAGCTCTCCGCTCCTTCTCCAGCCGCCGCGACCACCTCACCCTTCCTCCACACATCTGTCTCTCCTTGCGGGATAAGACACACTCCAGCATTTTCGTGAGTGCATTCGCTCTTGTTCTTATCACAGCCTCTTGTTCGTATCTCCCCTTCTTGCTGGGCTATCGTTGTAGCTCCCCTTAGCTTTGTCTACCGGACACCAGCCTCTCAGCTACCTCCCAACTTCACCCTTCTTTTCTCACGGCGCAGCTCGCGTGTAATCAATCGCATCGAGTGCTGTCGTCATCTTGTTCATTCTTCATTGCTGCACCTCCTTCCAGATTAATCGCGTTCCTCTTGTCACTTATTTGTCCCCTGTCTAACCCTGTGCCGCCATGGCAAACAGCTACCTTCGATTGTCTGTCGCTTATTCGACATTACATCCACGCGTCAAGGCTGTATATTCTGGTTTTAGCAGACCATCGGCTACTGCGTCGATGACTGGCCCGCCCTACGTTATCTGATACCCTCAGTACAGCTATTGCAGCTATTCCTTACGATGATGGACTCATACAGGTGGGCGCGGTTCAACTGTATAGCGCACGCGCACAGCATTAACCAACTTACAGCAGCACTCGAGAGGACTCCAGGCCGCCAGCTGATTCGTATCGACGACGCTCTCCTGGTAAGCAGCGTATTGTATGCGTGGTTGGCCTTGGCTAACAAATCTCCCAACAGCTGCCGGAGATCGCAGGCCCAGGCGGCGCTCGCGGTCGCCTCAGAATATCGATCGCTATCAGCCAGATCGTGGTCGAGATTACGATCATACACGACGTGATGGAGGCCGTCGTCGCTCTTCCCCCCCTCCAGTTCAAGCTGGCATTGACCGCTATGTTCCGGGCCAAGACAACTTTGCTCCGACCTTCACAACCAACCCAATCCCGAACCCGATGTCACTCGAATATCAAGTAGGGTTCAACTACTTCGCTGAGTGGTGGCGCGTCGAACAAGTCATGAAGGAGGAAAAGGAACGCGCCAAGAATGGCGGTAGAAAGCCAGTGCTCAAAGGCGAACGCGAAGCTCGAGAGGAACGTGGCAAGGAGCGCGAACTCATTCAGGCCGCTTATGATGAGTACAAAGAGAAGCTTCAAGTGCAGATGGCCAAAACTTTTGTGGACAGACACAAGGGGGAGGAATGGTTCAAGGAGCGCTACGATCCAGAGTATGATCGAGTTTTCAAGGAGAAATTACGAGTATACCGACATGGTATATATGCCGACTGGGAGCGACAGGTCGATGAAGGCTACTTTGACGAGTTCACCCTTGAGGGCATTTACAAGAACGACTCAAACGGTGCAGGTGGAATAGTTGAGAAAGAAGAAGGCGAGACGACTGCTGCCAATGAAGTTTTAGGTGTGGGGGATCTCCTTCCCTGCAAAGGCGGCGAAATCCGTGATGAGTCGGCCTTCCAACCTACGTTGCTTATCAAGACCATCGCCCCTACCGTCAATCGAGAGAAGATCGAAGAGTTCGCTAAAGAGCACCTAGGAGAAGGCCCTGGGGGATTCAAATGGCTCAGTCTGAGCGATCCGAATCCGCTGAAGAAGTGCCATCGCATTGGATGGGTGATACTGCACCCCAGTGACGAGCAGCCTATGGTAATCGACGACCGTGGTGATGCACGCGATGATGAGGGAGAAGATGGAACTCTTGAAGACAAACCTGTCACCTCTCCACAGAGCACAGCGCAGAAGGCTCTGGAAGCGATTAACGGCAAGACTGTTGAGGACGAAGAACGTGGGAACTTCACTTGCCACGTTGGTATACATGAGACGCCTGCGGCACCTCGGAAAAAAGCTCTTTGGGACCTCTTTTCGGCACCTGAGAGAATCGAACGTGACTTGGAACTGGCTGAGAGGCTAGTCAGAAAGCTCGATGGTGAGTTGAAGGCGAACCACGAAGAGGAATTTGGCAACATCGATGGTGTTGCGAAGATTGAACAGCGCGTCGAGGACCTTCGCTCGAAGGGCTGGCTACAACCTCCAGCCAACGCCCCAGCTCCGCCAAAGAAAGAGAGGGATCTTGAAGATTTGGAAGAGGGGGAAGATGAGGCCATGGATGATGAAGAAGGCGCTTACGACGAGGAAGTCGACGATGAGGAATTGCTAGTCAAGAAGAAAAAGCTCGATCTCTTGATTGAGTACCTGCGGCGTGTATACAGCTTTTGCTTCTTCTGCGTTTTCGAGAGCGACTCAGTACATGAGCTGATCCGAAAGTGTGCGGGAGGACATCTTCGACGTCCACGCGCCAGCCTAACCACGGCAGCAAAGGCCACTGCAAGGGCTACAGCTACTGGCGAGCCGTTTCCATACAAGAAGCAGGAGTCTGGTGATGCTGAGAACAGCGAGGGCAGCCCTGTAGCCGACCGTAAGCCTATGAAGCTGAGCGGGAAAAACCAGCAGCAGCTCCAGCGGGCATTCAACTGGGTGAAGACATACGAGGAGAAATTGCTACAGCTCCTCGAGCCTGAGAACGTTGACGTTCGTAAGCTCGGTGGTAAGCCGCTTGAGGAAGCCATGGAAGACGAACTTGCGAGATTCTGCAAGCAAGAAGACGAGTCCAAGTGGCGCTGCAAGGTTCCAGAGTGCACAAAGCTGTTCAAAGGTCAGAACTTCTGGCGCAAGCACGTCGAGAAGCGTCACCCCGAGTGGCTTGAGAAGTTACAGAAGGATGTAAGTGAACACCTGGCGCCGACACTATGCGCTCAGCTAACAGTGAGACAGCTCGAGCTTGTCAACAGTTATGTTGTTGATCCTGCACACATCGCTCCTTCGCGTAGTGACGCAAATAGTAATGGCCACTTCCCAATGGGTAACCATGTTCAAGCAACAGGCACACCACGCGGGTTCAACCTTGCCAATATGAACATGGCCATGTCCAGCAATGGAATGCAGAATGCGATGAACGTTGGAAACATGTTCAATCCAGCTATGGGCGGCAACTGGGATCCCTCTCTCGGTACACATGACGCTGGGGTTATGCGACGCGGCGGCCAGCGATTCAACAACCGAACTGGACCATATGACAGGCAGAACCGCGATGGTCGCAACCGACCCAATGGTGGTAATGGCCGTCTCACGCCTCCGCCACGAGGAGGACGGCCCGGGCCTCAGCGCTACGGCGATGGCGGGCCAGGACCTCTGCAGTCTACACAAGGTCGTCAGATCAAGAGCTACGAAGATCTCGATGCTGTTGGCGGAGGCGGTAGTGGTGAGTTGAATTACTGAGCTTCTCGCGCTTCATTTCAGCGCCGGGTCACTCAAATCCACCGAGCTCGGCATTATGCTGTGTGGCTTGCTCACGAGGTTGGCGTTGGGGTCGACCGTTCCAATTTGTAGCCTAGTCTGTCATTTGATCTACTTTTGGGAAAGGTCCAGGCATGGGACATGGCGTTCTTGGTATAGCATGTGCTGCACTTCGATGTGCACATGTAAACTGTATTTCGTCAAAACTAAATGATGAACGATCGCTACAACCCATAGTAAATCTCTTCTGTCTATCTGTTTATTCCAACTACCACATCAAGACCCAAGAAATGATTCAGAAAGCTTTCCCCAGTTCCATTCATTCACGACTCGAGACGACTGATCTATGGTCCATTTGGCGCATGGTCCAGACCATTGCTGAAAGCGAGGTCAAGCGTAAGATTAGCACTGGGATTGAGGTGTCATGGAACTGCGATCGTCTGAACGACATAACATCTGACCCCCCTGAAGCGCTTCAAGTGAGGAACATCCTCTCTGCTTTAAGCAGTGGGTCCAAATAGTCAAAAATGTTTCACAGAGCTCTGACTGTATTTCTGAGAAGAAAAAAGGAGTATATACGCACGTACACGTAAAAGGGCCTTCGTGGTGCAGCCAAGTGCATACTTCGATGCCGTGCGTTCCTTTGTCGCCCGTGCAGCCCGCCCGAGGATTCCAAGTGGATCGCCAGTACACTCGCTGATTGCTCGGCCCTACAGCTAAGCCATCCAGTGACGCAGTCCCACCCACCAGCCACAGTTCTTCACGCGCCCGTATTGTCTTTGGTGCCGACAAGCATCGACTTAATCTCCATAAAGCGAATTGTTGGTGGACCTGATCCTCGACGGAGCCAACGGGAGTATCGGTCACGCAAATCCTGGAAGCTCCTTGCAGGTGGAGCAGCGTATGAGCCCCAGCGACAACCAAATTAGTTATTACAGAGTAGCCGGGCGTCATACAACACGCGTCAACTTTACTTGTTACTTCACCGTGTCCTAGAAACTGGACTTCCTATAACTATTTCCGGATTCCTGAGACCTTGACGCCTGCGTCCTTATTCTGCTCCTCTTGCCTACCATTTTCTTTATTTACCATGGCTCAAGGCACCCCGCCTGGCCTGGCGCTCAACGGATACGCAGAGCCCACTACGATGGACGATCAGCCCTCGGTCTCTGATGTCAGCCAGGTTCATGCTGCTGACAAAAGGCGGCCGGTTGCTGCGCGAGTAGACACAAGTTACACAATGGCGTCCATGATGTCAGTGCCGCCAGAGGGTTCTATTCTGACCGGCAAGCAGGAACACTGTAAGCGGCATACTGGCACTCACCACATGACCAAACACTTACATAGTATCAGACCTCAAGCGCGAACTCATCTCTCAGCAAACACAATACGAAATATCTGAACTCTCTTCACCCACTGCCCTCAAGCGCTTTGGCGCACCCTTTCGCTCAGATGCTGGCGAAGTCGCACCAGAAGACTCGGAGCTCCCGCTTCTACGCTACATTTTCGTCCACCATGTGCGAAACTTCCCTTTTCTGGACAAAGCCAAGGAGAAAGAATTCTGGCAAGACAAGCTGCAAGTGGTGAGTTGGTGACATCATCCTGGGTACTGAGTATGGAGGCTAAGAAGACGGTGTGTTAGTTCCTCGAATCGTTCGCAAGCAAGGACATTTCATCCTCAGAAGATCGTCTCGAAGAGACAAAGCGGAGGAAGCTAGCGCTGAAAGCGGAGAAACTGGTTGAGCTTATGATGGTCTCCGGTATTCCTACCGCGTCTGGTTATGAAGAGAGGATACGCTTCTCAGAGATGGAGATAGTCGAGCGAGGCGCAAACGAGGAGGGTCTCCATATGAACGCACCGAGTGGACATTTCATTAATGGCTGGGATGTCAATGTTGCCGGTGTGCGAACCACATCAGTAAAGAAGCACGTCCGGTACCACACACACGCCGTAGGTTGAGATGGTAGGTGTACGATGGACCTGGCTGACAACCACATGTAGGAATACCTCATCAGAGTCAAACAAGGCGGTGACAGAGAAATATACATTGGCCGTCGTTACCAAGATTTCGTTAATCTGCACAAGCGGATACGCCTTGAGCTTCCCGGCAAGGTGCTCCCTCCGCTTCCTCGAAAGAATAAGAAAGATTCTATTATGGCTTCGGGTAAAGACGAAGACGACGATGCTAGCTCTATCTCCTCTGTATCCACACAAGGCCCGGCAGCAGACACATATGAGAAGAGCGATGGCAGTGGTGGAGGTTTGCGAAGCTATCTCTGGGGTGGTAGTCACAAGAAGAATGCTTCACAGACATCTCTAGGGGCTCGAGGGACGCGGTCTCCTCGTGAGTCAGGTGAGGGCTTCGGTTACCAACCACCACGCACTTTGTATCGCGAAGAGCAACGTGTATCGCTTCGGGCCTTCCTTCGGTCTTTTCTAAACAACGAGCGAATCGCACAATCGAATGCTATGGCCGAATTTCTTACGCGTGATCCCATTGAGGTCAACGAGGAAGAGATGGAGGATATCGAAAGGCGTATGATCATGGACGAGAAGCGCATACAAGAGCAAAAGCGATTCTACGAAGTGGCACGAAAACGCGCTGCCGAGCTCGATATACACATGGAAAAGTTTAGGCGAGAGATCGTCGAAAGAAATGGTCTCTCACACCTCTTCCAGGAAATCAAGGTGAAGAACTCGATATCTCAACTCAAGCCGGAGTACCAGAAGTTCGCGGAGTGGTTGCGAATAGAAGTTGCAGCTACTATATATCATCTTTTCTTGGCTGAAGACAACTCGCCAGAACTGTTTGCGCAAGCGAAGCGGATACACTCGCTCGTCCCTTACGGGATGTTGAAGAACGTTATCAGAATCGCCAACCCAGCAGCGGTAATGAGCGGAGTGCTTGATTTGTTCCTTGCACAACCTTTCGGTGCAAGGTCTCTGCTTCAGCGCATTTTTGGTATGGCCATCAACGATGGTGTTAATTCTGTACAGAAGACAATCGACACCCTCAGTTCCACGAAGATCAAAGACGACGTCCTGTGCGCCAAGATCAAAGCGTACGTTGAGTCGAATGAGAACATTAAGCAGGTACTCCGACAGGAAGCGGACGATGAACAGGTCGACATCGTCGTGACAATCCTACGGAGCGATTTCTTCAAGCCAGAGCTGAGCACCCAGCAGGTGGAGAAAGTCTTCAACGCCTACGTTGCGTGGAACAACGCGGTCGAAAATGTGAGGCCGACCAGTCGTTACAGCAGGAACAACAGCAATCGCAGCGTTAACAGCGTCCTTACTAATGCGTCTGGTCAGATCGACAAGGACCTGCGGCAGGGCGCGGAGCTTTTCGCGCATCTGAAGCAGTACCTCAAACTATGCCTGAGGCAGCGAGATAAGCTTATGATGCTGCAAATCATTGAAGAGGCAAGCACATAACATCCAGCTTTTTGCGATACAACGGCTAACAAGCTCGTAGCCTACGACTCTTCAACTCTTCCGCGACCTCTTCACCATCTTTTACGAACCGCTCGTCCGCGTATACAAGTCTGCAAACGTTTACAACAGTATTACTGACTTCGCCATGTTCGTCGACGACACTATCAAGACTATTGAAGCTTGTCAGCGTCAGGAAGTCTCCGCAGATCCTAACCAAACCGTCCAAGCCTTTATCGACCTCTGTGCACGCCATGAAAACAATTTCTTCAAGTTTGTGCACGAGGTTCATCTCCATGACAACGGGCTGTTCGACCAGCTCATGGGTTGGCTTGAGGGCATCCTTGAGTTTCTACGCCATGGCCCTGGCGGTGGTGGCAAGCTTGACATGAATGCTTTATTTCAGGGCGGCATTGACTCAAATATTATTGACAAAAAGAAGGCCATCAGAGAGATTAACAGTCTCATTAAGTGGCAGACAGCCCGCAAGAAGTGGCATCAAGATAAAACACGACAGAAAATGGCCAGTGCGGGCGATGAGCCTGATCCAGTGCTGGGCGCTATGGCAGGATTCAAGAGCAGTGACTTCGGGCTTAATGAGGTAGGTACATCCACACCTTTGATACACTCTATACTAACCCGTCAGCTCGACCTTCAAGATCTCGAACTCGACGACGATGCCACCGACTCTGATGAAGAAGACGAACTTGAAGACGACGACGACCCCATTGAGGCTGAACGTAAGAATCGTGCTCGTGCGGCAGAGAAGTTGAAGCGAAGAGCTGGTGAGCCGAAGAAACCGATGATTGAGGAGATAAAGAAGCTTCATCCAAGTTTTTTGGCTATGTTGAGGAGTGTGTTGGCAGAGTAGAAATGAGGGCAGAGGTTTTTGCTTACGTTGTCAATAATGCAGTGGAGACTTACAAAGTTACGTATTCCTAGATAGACCCTAATGATAGACATATCTATTTAGGTGGTGATACAGCAAGGTAATGTCGGTGCTTTTCGTTTGTGCACACCGACACATGGGATCACGATGCTACTCCACTCTAGTCCCACTAGCTTGCTGATCATATACTGCCTCCTTTGCTGACGATATGAGACCGGTTGGACAAACCATATACATCTGACACACAGTTCAAGCATTCTTATACCTATTGTATGGTATTGTACTCTGTTGACGTCCGAGCCATTTTGCTATCTAAATACAGAGCACTTCGTAACTAGTAACAGTTGTCTCTTCTGCTTCCCCTACCGAGTTACACAAGAGCTACATGCATGTTTTGGATGAAACCAAGTTTTCTGTCACCTTTACATGGCATGATCTACAGATTTATGGGCAAACAGCTCAAGTCGGTAGCGCACAGGGTTCTTAGCTTGGGAGCACATGTGAAAGTCAACCCTCCAAGTTAAAAGGAGTTTGTGTATGGATTGATGGCTTAGAGGGTAATGCGTGGGATACTGGTACTCAGCGGAATGAGTAGCGAGTGAACTCTTCATTACACTGCACTTGGAAAATAGTGTCGATAATAGGACCAGGTCTATACATTTCTCCTGTTGTGAGTTACGAATATACAGGTCAAGATCCAGCTTTAGAGCTTTGAGGAGGCCTACGATGCCGTCTTGGATGTAATGAGTTGAGCCAGAACACATTATATGCAAAATTCGTCGTGGAAGGTGCATTTGCGAACACGGTACACATATAGTCAAGGTAGGACTGCATGAAAGTGGTGAGAAAAAACCGGCTCACAGTTTAACAAAGCCACCCTCACCTTCAAGCTGGCCCGTGCAAGCTAGCTTGTTCTTGTATAAGGGTATTTGCTATGCCTTGGACTCCTTCGATATTCCAGGTCATTCACTGCGACAGTCAATTTGCCAAAGTCTTGACAAGATGAAACAAGAAGGCAGGTATGCTTCTCTTGATAAATACAGCCTACACAGTGTTTACTCACAAACTCCACAGCACTTACTGCAACCAAATTGCAACGTCCTTCCTGCATCTACCCGCCGAGCTGCGCAACAAGATATATGCTCATACACTTGGTAGCTACGATATACTCATCGAGAACTACTCTTTCCGTAATTACCATGGTCTCAAATTCTCTGTCAGACCACAAATCTCGAGACGACCCAGGCACTGGATGTGGACAGGTCCTAAACTTCACATCGCCGCCCTCCATTATACCTGCCGTCAAATCCGTCATGAGACTTCGCATCTCATTTTTGCCCTCAATACGTTCCAAGGCAGCCCTCAGGTAATGTACAGGTTCCTCAAACACCAAAGCACCAAGGCCGACCACATCAAAGCTGTGCGCATTGTGATAGTTGAAAACTTCGACCTTGATCAAACGCCTGAATCACTTTTGGAGCTTGAAAACCTATATCACACTCTGCGCAGACTGCGACATCTTACAGCACTGGAACGGATATCGATATGCAGTGGCGGTAAAACTTGGCGATACACTGATGAAAGTGTTGTTGCATCGGCGAGGAGCGCATTTGACGATAACAGAGAGGGGCGTCAACACGTGGATATTATGGTGGAAGTCGGAGGAAGACTATGTCACATTGGCACTAACTGATGATGGTTGTTACGGTACTAGAATGTTCCCCAGAGTGATCACATGACTATCTTCCTGATTTCATAGAGTCTTCCGGATTCTCATCAGCTATGTATATAGATCCTCCATAAGTCATTCACCCTCAATCAACTCAGTTCTCATAGTATAGACAAGCACCACTCGTAAGAGTTACGAGCCCGGAATTTTCCACCAAATTGCCAAAGTACTGAAGTTCACACACTCAAAGAAAAACGGACAAAACGAAGCATTGAAACATCATCGATCCCTCGAAACGAGCATCAGTCTATCGAAATTCTACTGGTGTTGAGTTTGCGAACAAGCCATCAACAGCCAGCCATTCGATGCTGAAATGGCATCACACGAAACTCAAAGATCGACCAAGACGATCATCATTCTGTCAAAGCCTGAGGATTGGTCCCTCTGGCTCTTTCTACACAAGGACAAGGCGGTTCACATGGTGTATGGGAGTACTGTGATCCGTCAGTCTCGACAGAATGATGATCGTCTTGGTCGATCTTTGAGTTTCGTGTGATGCCATTTCAGCGTCGAATGGCTGGCTGTTGATGGCTTGTTCGCAAACTCAACACCAGTAGAATTTCGATAGACTGATGCTCGTTTCGAGGAATCGATGATGTTTCAATGCTTCGTTTTGTCCGTTTTTCTTTGAGTGTGGAAAATTCCGGGCTCATAACTCTTACGAGTGGTGCTTGTCTATACTATGAGAACTGAGTTGATTGAGGGTGAATGACTTATGGAGGATCTATATACATAGCTGATGAGAATCCGGAAGACTCTATGAAATCAGGAAGATAGTCATGTGATCACTCTGGGGAACATTCTAGTACCGTAACAATGGTCGTACGGGACCGGTATACTGAACTCCCAGCACTTGATTGTGTTAAGCGATGGGCAAATCAACCCAGTTTATATGGCTCACTGGTAACTTGTGCAATACAGTGCTTCCTATATGGGGTCTCTTACGCAGCTGAACTAGAGGTTGTGCGCCTCAGCAAATGAGTTCACTCAGGTTATGTAGCCGCCAAGTACATGTTCGTAAAGCTCAATACGGATCTCAAGTGAAATACACGGTAGGATCAACTACTACCAATCGTGGTTTGTGTCGTATTGATATTTTATTGTGTTGCAGCATCTTATGTAAGAAGTTTTTATGTATATGTGGTCTGTAGATACTAAAGAGAAGACTCCTATGTTCCCATATTCCATCTAGGCAGACCAAATGCACTTGTCTGTATCGGTAATCTCATCTCGTGTCATGGTAAAGATGTTAAACAAGGGAAGAGTAGTTGGAGATGTTCAGTCACGCACGTTTGCATGCGACCAGGATACACCAATAAACACTCCAATGGCAAGATGGCTTATTAGAGATAATCTTGATAATACTGACACACTGGAGATAATGTGAAAGTTCGAATAGGTTCAGATCCTTTTCGCTCATCAGACCGATGGATATGGTACGGAAGAAGCGGATTCAAAGACATCCATAGACAGTATCGGATGGGATCCTGCAACCTCGTAGCGAACAAAGATCATTGTCAAGAGAACTGCATGAGGAGGCTGAAAGCAAGCCTGAACAAAACAATGTGAAAGCATACCTGCGTGCATACCTGCGTCGGTCAGCGCTTAGTATCCAGGAAGAGTGGTGTAGAGAAAACCACGGCTACCAATGTAAGAAGCTTGCATATTACAGCCGCGATAGTCTTTGTACCCATACTTGCCTCAACCACTACGTTGAGTCACGCTAGCATCATTAGCTATATTTTTTACATGTGCCTTTCCGCTACTCGCTCCAGATTTTCCAACAGGCCCAGCCTACTGACATATCAAGTGTGATGAATTCCAGCGAGGACCTCGTGCAGACATTGATATGATGTCTTGAACGCACATCTGACCTTTCCAGCACTCTGAAACCCCAAGGTTTCCTGCCCTTCTTACGCTTATGCAATGAGTCATGCAGAATGATTTACGGGCGTGCCACTGACGACCACAAGATAAAGTCAAGCAATAGCCTAGTAACGACTTCTCCGATTTACCTGCGGTTAAACTCTGTCCAAAATGGCTTCACAGTCTTCTCGCTCGGTTTTCTCTGCATCGGCATAAAGCGCCCGTATCACTTAGTTCCAGTAGTGCCGGCCCCTACATTCTCATCTGAAACATTCCCCCTTATTATCAGAGATGCAATTTGCGTTTCTCGTCTTTAATAGTCTAGGACTCAGATAGGATATTAAATATAAAACCAAACCAAACCGCCATCTTAGTTTACAGTACATCAGAATTGCGTAGGCCACCATTCCAGCACCCAGGCTGTTGCCAGTTAGGAAAGCCCCGGGGTGGTATTGTCGTTCGAACGTGGAAATCATGTTGTACCCGATTGGAACGCTGGAGGAGCTCTAGCATCTGACGATCTTGTTCGTTGGCCAATTTGAAGGCATCAAAAAAATAGTGGCTTGAGTGCTTACGAGACTCAAGTCCAAACGTGATTGGAAGTCTACATTGTGCGTCTGTACTGTCTCCAGAAGGTCCTCGGAGCAACAGTGAATCATCTCAGGCAGAGAAGAGACATAATTGCAAATGGAGATGGTAATAGAGTACACGGATGAAGTCTGCACGTTGCGTACTGCGTGCCCATGCAATCAGAAGAGATAATGACAATGGTAGTTGTCACCGCAGAGCCAAAATATTCTGCCTTGCGGTACTACAGATTTTCGATGTCGAAACTATAAATGCATTTTATTGTCATCCCAGGTGAGGTATCGATGTCAGCGGCGCGTTATGTGTTCCCCACATTGCCCACCCTAACTGCAGTTACGATCATCATGGTGACCTCATCCCCCAAATCGTCTTTCAAACAGTACCACAACGTCGTAACGATGCTACGTCCACACAAACACCTGCTTGATATCTTTCAATTCGATTTCTAGAAACTTTCAAGTGATACCCGCAGCTTTTCGGCGTTTTTTTCAGTGCCTTCACAAAACTTTACTATGGCGTCTGTAGCAAGGAAAGACCTTCTCAAGAAGGTGTACAACATGGTTCCGCCCATGCTTGAAAGCTTCCACAAGGGTACTATTTCTCTTCGAAACATTTCGGAATTTGATGCTGATGCCAATGTCTAGGTCAGCTCGGTCGTGTAGGTGTCATTGGTGGCAGCGAGGACTACACAGGCGCGCCCTACTTTTCTGCTATGGCGTCTGCGAAGCTTGGTTGCGATATGGTGCGTTCTCTCTACCTATTTACCAACCCTTGATAGATTTGCAACTAATTGTTCAACCAGTCACACGTCATTTGCGAGCCCGGCGCAGCAGCCGTTATCAAGACCTACTCCCCTAATTTAATGGTACACCCAATCATGCGCCAGGAGAAGAATGTTGCACGGTCTGAGAGTCTGGATACCATTTCTGCCGAAGTGATTGGGATGCTATCGCGTCTCCACGTTATAGTCATTGGTCCTGGACTCGGTCGCGACAAGCTGATGCAGGATACCTGCGCAAAGGTCATCGAGGAGGCGAAGAAGCAGGGTATTCCGTTCGTACTGGATGCTGATGGTCTATTCCTTGCTCAGACACGCCCGGAGCTTGTTGAAGGCTGTAAGGAATGCATCCTCACACCCAACGTTGTCGAATTCGGACGTTTAGCCAAGGCAAAGGGCGTTGATGTCAACGAGGGTGACCCGGCTGAGCTTTGCTCGAAACTATCAAAGGCTTTCGGTGGAGTCACAATCATTCAGAAGGGCTCCAAGGACTACATCTCAAACGGCGACCACACACTTGTGTCGGACGGTGAGGGAGGTTTGAAGCGCTCTGGTGGGCAGGGCGACACCCTCACAGGTAGCTTGGCAACATTGCTGGCGTATCGCAAGGCGTACCATGACAGGATCTGGGACCATGACAACAGCCTAGGGAGGAGCGAGACTTTGGCCTTGGCCGCGTATGGTGGTAGCTGCATTACGAGGGAGTGCTCAAGGCTGGCGTTCAAGGAGAAAGGCCGTTCATTGCAGGCCAGTGATCTGACTGAGCACGTTCACAACGCCTTCTTGAATGTTATTGGCGAAAGGAAGGAGACACCGCAGTTGTAGACGCTGAGGGCCCTGGCGAGTTGAATGTAACAATATGAACTTGCGTGAGAGTGAGTAGGCAGGAAGAGGGCACTGTATACACACGCGGCAATAACGAAATGAGCCATTTACGCAATTCACACCATTTCTTGCGATTTTGAGTAGGGAAAAAATCAGTCATGTAGGTTTCAGAGCAGGGTTTGATCATTAGGTCAGAGTGTGAATGCCGGTGCGCCCTTCTGCATGACCCAAACTAGGATGCGATCGTGGCCAGCATGCTTTCAACCAAGGGCTTAATATCCGCACCCTTTGCCTTCTCTTGCTGGAGTGCCGCTACAAGAGGCTTGGTCTCCTTCGGTGCCGTGAACATTAGAAGTCGCTGTTTGCCCCTGCCACCAGCAGCCAACTTGTTGCGCCATGAATCTCGCTTTCGTCGCTTGGCCGACTTCGTCGAAGCCGGTGGTGGACTGCATATAGTCAGTAGTGCTGGATCAAACCGTGTAATTAATACATACGGAGCTTCTTGCTGAGGTTCATTGGCTGGTCCAGCCTGAGGTTCTGATTTGGATGCAGCCGGCTCTGGCTCAGCAGACCGTTGAACTGCCTCTGGCTGAGCTTCTGGCTGAGCTTCTGGCTGAGCTTCGGCTTCAGGTTTAGGGGTTGCTTCAGACTTGGGTTCCGGGTCTGGCTCAGCCGAACGCTGCACCACTGCGGGTTGTTCTTCTGGCTGAGTTTCAGGTTCTGCTTGAGGTTCAGGCTCAGCATACATATCTATCAGGTCATCGAGAATAGGGTCAGATTCACCTTCGGGTTCGGCTCCTGTAGATGGTTCTGGTGCAGGTTCAGGGGCATGCTCCGGTTCAGGCGGGCTGGAGGTAGTCAATATCGCTGAACTGACCCAAAGGGCCTACTACTTACGGAGCATCTTGCTGCGGTCCAGGCTCAGCCACGGATTCTTTCGCTGGAGGTTCAGGTGCTTGTTCTTCAGGCTCGGCGGCCTTCTGCTCAACGGGAGGCTTTTCAGCAGGTGCCTCCTCAGCAGGAGCTTCCTCTGCAGGCGGTTCTTCTACGGCAGCCTTCTGTTCAACAGGAGGCTTTTCAGCGGGAGCTTCTTCTGCAGATGGCTCTTCTGCAGCAGGCTTAGGCTCGGGCTCAGACTCCGCAGCCTTTTGTTCAACAGGAGGCTTTTCAGCAGGGGCCTCCTCTGCAGGTAGTTCTTCCGCGGCCGGCTCAGGTTCAGGCTCTGCAGCCTTCTGTTCAACAGGAGGTTTTTCAGCAGGAGCTTCCTCTGCAGGTGGCTCTTCTGCAGCAGGCTTAGGTTCAGGCTCAGGCTCCACAGCCTTCTGTTCAACAGGAGGCTTCTCTGCCGGAGCCTCCTCCGCAGGCGGCTCTTCTGCAGCAGGCTTGGGCTCAGGCTCTGCAGACTTCTGTTCAACAGGAGGCTTCTCTGCCGGAGCCTCCTCCGCAGGCGGCTCTTCTGCAGCAGGCTTCGGCTCAGGCTCCGCGGACTTCTGTTCAACAGGAGGCTTTTCTGAGGTGGCTTCCTCTGCGGGCGGTTCTTCTGCAGCAGGCTTGGGCTCAGGTTCTGCAGCCTTCTGTTCCGCAGGAGGCTTTTCGGCAGGTGCTTCCTCTGCAGGGGGTTCTTTTGCAGCGGGTTCTGGATCAGCGGCCTTCTTTTCGACCGGTGGGTCTTCTGCCGCTGGCTTGGAGGTAGATGGTTCTTGAGCTGTTGGTTCCTCAGACGCTGGCTTGGGGGCAGAGGGCTCTGGGTCCGGTTGAGACTTTTTTTCCTCGGCAGCAGTCTTCTTTGGCTCAGCAGGTGGGCCAGCGTTTGCCATAATGTTAAGTAATGAATACGCTCGCCGAGAGAAGGCCTCAGTAAATGATAAAATCGTGACGGTAAAGAATGGATGGGATTGATGGAGTGGCTAGAAGGTTGACAGGATGATTGGAAGAAGGTAGCAAGCCCTTCAAGAATAGCACCCCATCTGGACTGTTTACTGTGTCGCGTGGCTGTGGTAGAAGTAATGACCAGTGGTTAGCAGGACCTACTCTTTGCAGGCAGTCGAACTGGGCATGTTAAGAAGGTACAGCCCATCAGTGTTAGTAGGAGGTTATTAGTCAGATCCAACACGTTCTGAAAACGAAAATATCAAGGCGCAAGGAAAACATCACAGCCTCACGCAGATCGAAACTTGTCGATGTTCCGAGTGCAGATGAGTAAAGTGGAGAGTATTAGGAGCGGAGGTCATGCTTTCCTCCGCAAATGCCAAGCCAAGACTGCATCATCGCTCGAGCTTGTGCTCTAGACTTATCCACAACGTAGACTCACCCACCTTCACCAGAATCGCAAAATTATTGCCCTGCAGCAATCATGGCACTCAGTATCGATCAGAAGCGCTTAAAGGCTACAAAGTTTCCGATCGAGTTTGATCGCAAGGTTGATATCGAGAAAGTCAATATTGATCTGATGAAGAAGTGGATTGCGCAGAAGATCACAGATATTCTTGGAGATGAAGATGACATAGTCGTTGAGACATGCTACAATTTAGTCGAGCAGAATCAATTTGTGGGTTTACGCACACGACAATCGTCCAACCTATGCTAACGCTTGCAGCCCAACATCAAAGAGATACAGATACAGCTCACTGGGTTTCTCAATAAAGATACCCCCGCGTTCTGCAAGGAATTGTGGGATCTGATGCTCAGTGCACAGGATAGCCCTATGGGTGTACCAAAGGAGATGCTTGAGGCGAAGAAGCTCGAGCTACAGCAAGAACAGGTAAGGCAGACAGATATTGTTATCTTGACACTATAACTGACAAGTCTACCCAGCTGTCAAAAGCCGCCGCCGAATCCCGCCGCAAAGAGCAAACAGACCAAGATGATATCGTCAACATGTTTCGCGAAAATGAGCGACCAGACCGGGGAGACCGAGGAGACCGCAGCCGCGGTCGTGGAGGGCGTGGAGGAGGCTTTCGTGGTGATCGAGGAAGCTTTCGTAATGATCGTGCTGGACGAGGTGGTCGGGACTTTGATCGTCGGCCATCACGCCGGGACTCACGATCACCGCCTCCGTAAGTTGGATTGCTTAGAGCAGACGGATACAGGCTAACAAGGCACAGAAGACGCAGATCACCACCACGCCGTGAGCGTGACGTATATGTTCCTAGTGGCAGCCGTGGTCGGGGAAGAGGCCGGTCTCCCACAGACAGCCGCTCTAGGTCCCCTCCACTTCGCCGTTCCCGCCGGTCTCCTTCGTCAGACCGTTCGCGCACTCCGCCGCGACGCCGAAGACGTTCACCCCTCAGCGACAGGTCAAGGTCTCCGCCACGTCGATCGAGGCGCTCTCCTTCTCCACAACGCAAGCGAGACAGTAGGAGGAGAGACAAATCGTGGTCTCCTAGTAATGACAGCAGGAGGCTACTCAGGCATCAATCACGATCTGCTTCCCCTCAAGAGAAAGCAAGCTCACCAGCGCCCAGGCTGTCAAGGTCACGATCACGTACTCCATTGCGCCGCCGTCGCCGCGCAAGATCAAGCAGTTCACGGTCTGTAAGCCCCGTAAGACGACGCAGACGCTCCCCTTCAGATGTTGGTTCAGTGTCACCGGCTGATATCAAGAAACGTAAACGCTCGCCTAGTTCAAGCAGATCACGATCTCGCAGCCGTAGACGTCGCGTCACACGATCACCCTCAGACTCGCCTCCACCGCGCAGAGAACGCGGCTCAAAAGACTAGGTCGGTACAAATTTTCTCGTTGTTCTGATCGACAAGACTGCTACCATGCATTTCAGCCTCAGGAGCTGGTAATTCATGATCATCTCCGTAAAGTCGCGGCCATATCCACTCCATATGCCTAACAGATCTCGCATTCCTCCGCGCTCAGATTTACGGCTATACCAGCCAGTGTATAGTAGACATCCATAATAATACCAAACCAAATTCGCGAGCACACCTTCGGTGTTCTTCATGGATATCTTCGTGAACAGTGCCACTGTCAACGGAAACCACCGTCTCTTGTCAGGCGTGCCACGGGCGTTGTCTCTATGCTGCTACGCTGTCGGTTCAGGCAACGTCACCCGCCTTGGGCAACTGTGTGGATGAGCGTGTCGCGTGTAGCTACCGCGTTTGCAAACAGTCATCCAACTGTTCGAGAGGCAGTGCGTATGTTGTTCAAAGTATCACCCTTCAACCCTTGCGTCTCTTGCACTGTGCAGCAACCACGCTAATATCATCGAGCTTCCCTGTACGCTGTTAGTGCACGTACACTTCAAATCTCCTACCAGTCAAAACGTACCCCCTTCAATGCTTAACCCCTCATCAATAGCCTTCTCCATATACGGGCTTTCAGCAAAGGGATCCTCCGCAATCACCCTCGCCGCATTCACCAACCTCTGCGCAACATACTGCATCCCATCAGCATAGCTCTTCTCCTGGTCTTCTTTACACTCTTCTTTCTCTAAGTCCTCACTCTTCCATTTCTCAATGCTCTCACACACGTTTGTGACTACTTCATGCTCCCACAAGTTGTCTACCACGCCATCCGTCATAGCTATCACAACGTCATCCTCGAGAATTCCGATGGTGTCGAGAACGGCGTTGTCATTAGGAGTATCTGGGGAATTCGTCCCCAGCTGCCGCGGGCAATCAAACCAGTGCCATTGCTCTTTTGTGCGATATATGACCTTCTTGGTACTTGGTCTAATCACCAGTATCTGGCCGTCGCCAATTTGAGTTACATATAAGACGGGCGCATCGTTCTCGTTTGCACCTAGTAGTGCGCCGCAGGCCGTCGTCGTGCCATGCCACTCGTTGGGTTCTGAGGTCGCAGTTTTGGTTTTCTCGAAGGCGCTTTGTAGGTAAGCTATTGGAGTTGGAGGTGAGGTGGGTGAGAAGGGTGCAGATTCGATTTCGAGAGACCAAAAGTGCAGGATTAATCTGGACCAAAGTCTGGATAAATTTGGTTAGTATGTAGGTATAGAACTATTACAAGAACTGGAAACTCACGCAGCATGTCCACGTTCCCGGGTAGCCCATGCTCCGACCCCGTCATTTGCGCCGATGAAACAGTCACTGACTAGAACTGCGTCGTCCCCATTCGTGACCCCTCTTATCATTTCCCCATTCACCGTCGGTCGTCGGTCTCGGCTCTTATGGTGCGTGCTGAGCGGTTCTGAGAAACTTGTAGAAGGTAACGAGAGGAATGGTGGGGGAAATGGCCGGCTAGGTCTCTTTGCGTATAGTGCATACCCAGCTTCGAAATAGAATGGCGTTTTCGGTGTAGGCCGGAGCGCGTCATCGGGCACGGGTGTCATAGTGCCAAGGCGTGGGTTATGCGGTTGTTGGGCATAGCATCGTGCTTGTTGTATTCCTGTCCCCTGGGCTATGGCAGAACATTTTAAAACGTGTGATCGGGTTGCGCGAATCGGTGTGCGAATTGGTATGCGAACGGTCCGCTGAAAGTGGAGAATAGGACTGCGCAGGCGGAGGAGAAGCGCAGGCATACCAGCGATTGTAATGATTGTGTAGGGACGAGGCGTCCGGTGCTGAGGGTTATAAGCGCATGGAGGCGCGAATGTGTTCTTCGGTGTTTGTCAAAAGATTTGGAGTAGGATTCGAGATTGGTGAACGTCAGGTTATCTGGGTCGGGTCGTTTCCCGAATTCATAGATCTTTGAGGAGCGCGGATAGGGCTGAGCCTCACTAAGCCAAGAAAAGGTAGCATGAGGGCTAGTTTCTTTGGCGTCGAGAAATAGTCGTGACTTTGAGCAGGGTTGTTTGTAAGATGATACCTAGGGCTAATGAGGGGTAATTTGAGGCTTTGTCTTGCAAGTTTCAGGTCCTCATTTCAAGTTGATCATGATTAACATCTAGGATCTACGATAGGCGAACCGCTAAGTCCTTTCAAGATTACTTTTCTTCTAACTGCAGGTGCCTGACATTCAGCGTGCGTAGCGGTCTAGTCCGCCGAGGGAATGTTGAATCAACCCTCCTTGCCATCTCCATAACACCTCCCATATGGTATCCTAAGCAAACGCCGAGCAATGCAGGTTCATATATCCTTTCTTCCTCTTCGACCTTAGCCAAGCCCTACGCCCTCGTCTTGATAAACTTTTCCAAATCACTTGTCGTCGCCACCCCTAACACAAACTTGCGGCTCGCATCCGTGACAACCGCAAACTCTTGCTTTCCACTCCCATCCACTCCACCCTTGAAGAACTCCTCCAGCTCTTCGAGCGGTGTCTCCATGTCGATGACCTTGTATCGCCTCCCACGACGCTGGAACTTGTGCATTGCTGTTTCAACAGGATCATTCTCGTTCACTTTGCGCTCCTTAAGTAGCTCTTGCAGGCGTGGGATACTGATGTAGCCGAGCAATGCGCGGTTCTCCTGTGAGATGACGGTCAGATGCGTATAGTCACGCTCGAGGCCGCTCATAAGTGCCCAAGAAATAGGGTCAGTAGGCTTAACAGAGAGGGCAGGTGGTGGATCGAGGTCTTCTACCGTTGCCTATCGTGTATCATTAGAACTGGTATGTGAGAGCCCAAAAGCTGCATACCCCACGGTATTTGTTCGCCCACAGTGCCTTATATTCAGCGCTTTGCTCGTCATTTGTGTTGGATATTTGTGCCGCCATATTTGTGGGTGATGGAAACCTTGTTGGCGCAAGCTTGGGAATTTCGAAGCTTGCCCTGAGGATCTGCATCTCCCCGCACTAGTAAGAATGCACGAGCCAGCGGTGAACGCTTGCCCAGTTGCGCAGCGCTGTGTAAGACCAAGCAGCCTTGAAGTATGTTTCAGAGTTGACTAGATCGCTGCTGTTAAATTTTTGTCTTAATTGCCATGCAGAAAAGGCATGCATGGCGACTAAAGAGCCTGTGATTGTTCAGGAGAAGTCTGAGGGCAAACAAATACACTGTTGAAGACATCACAAGATGTAGTTTATTTCATTTTCTTCCAGTACACTCCCATGCCTTCATGTAGCAATGCAAGAGGTGGGATATAATTATTTAGTTACAAGAGGTTGATTTGAAGTTACAAAGGATTGGCGTGCATTTGTGAGGTTGCACGTGATGGATTGGCGAGCCGCCGTTAGCAGGAACCAGCAGACCATTTCGATCTTGTAAAGCCGCCCACCTCAAAACACCATCTTCGACCAGGATATCAGCATCAGCAGATACCGAGTCCGTTTATGATACCGAAATTACCGATGTAATCGATACTCGATTGCCTGGCGAAGCACATCGATGGTGACTAAAACAACACGATCTACCCGCTGCACGGCAGCCCCTCGGTCGACCGATGACTTCGAAAGCGCTGGGCGTACTCATAACACGCACACCTCTACAAATCACAACTGTTGTAATAGCACATACTGAATGATGCGCTGTGTTTACACAGGACGCAATAACCTACTCGAGAGGTCACCACCTTCAGTATTGGATCGAGCAAGAATCATGCAGTTGCGAACCTTCGGACTCTCTTTTGACATCGGTGTCCGTGCATGATTGTCACTCAATATACGCCGCATGATAACCTACGATAAAACATACAAGGCGAATCACCAGCAGCGTGAAACAGAGTCAACCCTTGCTATCAGTCTCTTGGATCACAACTTGTAAGGTACCATCGCTATGGGGGGGGGGGGGGGGGCAAAAAAAAAAAAAACCACGAGAAACATTTTTTAAAAAAGAATGGAAAAAATAAAGACATAAATAGGCGGTTAAAGAGATGGATTAAGTTGGCCGAGGAGGTGGTCACG
>JALRMI010000258.1:0-42226 GCA_026120165.1 Leptosphaerulina australis
AGTAGGAGATTGAAGTTAGGAGGGTTGGTCTCGTGTTTGGTGTTGCGGAAAAGGTCCGTGCTGGTGCGAACAGACTAATTCCCTAGTACTGTATATACATCTGAAGAACCGAAGTCATGCGACAGCCACCAATGGATCAAGCAGGATATTTGAGATACGGAATTTGGTTGTCAATGCAGAGAAGTCATCAAAGGCTACCAAATCTCAACCCGAAATGTTCAAGCTTTTTACAAACACTCTACTAATGATGCTGATGAATGGTCTGAGCTTTAAGCACTGAGGCTCGGTCGAAGAAACTTGAAACGGGTTGAAAACTGCCGAACAAATGTATGCTAGGTGAAAGTGTCTCGAGTATAAAGCGCATATCTGATCACCAGATGGCTGGAATTTCGGCTCGCCTTTCGTTCATACATGTACACAATGAAGCTTTTGGAAGATTCAATCAGCTTTTGATACTGACTAATCATCATTGATAGAGTGTGTAGATTCTCAATGGATGTTCCCGAGAAGCTGATGACCGAGGGTTACTTTGTTCAAACAACTACGTACAGCACTCCAGCCGATAGGTGCACCAAAAAGAATTTGGTTTCTGGAAAGAATATCTCAACATGCGTTCGACAAGAACCGCTTGCACTACTCTTCAGAGCTGGAGAAACCATTCGTTTCCTCTTCACCTGCGACGAGTATATGGGCTTGCACTATCGCCTACGTAACCAAAGCCCTAGGGCTTTTGCTATTCAATTCATGCTACTTATCAGTGTCCGACCCGGCAAGATCGTTGAATCTGATGCATGATTCCAGTCCAATAAAGTCTTTTTTATTACAGGAATATTGAGCTGATCTACCAGCGTACAGAAGCATATCATGGATGGCTCCTCATGTTGAAACTAGGGTATATATACGAATTGGCATAGAGCAAGAAGCTTCAATTCTACTGAGAATGACACAAGTAGCATAAATGACCATAACATGATTAGAACCAAGGTCACACTGATACGGAACCAGAGGCTACATGATCTAATGTTCAACAGTATGTCTGCGTGACACCTGAAAATAGCCCCCTTTATGAAGCAATCGTGGAGGCACGCCACAGTCCCGTACGTGCTATTGACATGAACCGCGGGAACTCTTCCTTTTATCCAACAATTGTGGAAGCACACGAGAATCCCATACGGCTTATAGAGACACGAGATGCCTTGGTGCCTGATCCATCATCGGCGTTTGTACGCAACCATCCCGTGCCGTCTTCATGTATGGCTCACGCGTAAAGCTATCTTCCGCACCTTATCCTCTACTGTCTTCTGGACGTCCGTGAGGGGCCATTTCTTGTACAAGAGGCTGAATACCGTTTTCTACTTACTTACTTACTTACTTACTTACTGTACTTGGTCGTAAAGTGGTCATACACCATAACTGCCCATGATGAATACTGATATTCTTGCTGTCTTCACCCTTGCCATCGGGCAAGCACCTCAATTCTTGCGGATTTAGACAACCCGGTCAAACTTCACATGATAAATGAAAAACAGTAACCTAGTAAAAATCAAGCATTAGCATGCTCCAGGAATATATCTCTTGCAGCTGTTGGATTAGATCAGCGCTCCCAACGTAGCGAACTACGCTCTGTCTCAGGCTCATCTGACGTTCGTTTGGCGGTATCCGCACATAATTCATTCCGTTGGATCTCTAAAATAGGTAGGTTACGCCACCAGCTATGTCTGAACCTTTGCCTCTTGCTAACCTGCCTGTTGGTAAGAGTTCAACGCACGTGCTCATCGATATATCAATCGTCAATACATGTGCAGGTGGTCTCTTGTTGTCTTTTATGTCTACTGTCTATCGAGGATGGAATATGTACCGCGGGGTACTAGCTCGTGTCCCCAGGGTTATGATGCATCAGTATTCCGACACTGTCGTTCTTTTGATTCCATCGCCATTGAGGTCTCTTGCCAGGCTTCGTACGTAGACCGAGTCGTTCTGTGCCTGTTTCAAGCTCCCAACTGTCTCTCATCAAAGGCTCTAACTTCATGTTCAACTCATTAATCTCTCTTTCAGCCTCTTCCTTCTCCTGCTTTGTCTCAGGCGTCCAGTACCAAAACATAAACTCAGAGTAAGCTTTCCATCTCTCACGAATACAACCCTTTACAACAGCCTTGTCAACTTTTCTTCAAACTCCATACCCTCCACGCCGATGAAGAAGTACAACAGCAGTCTCATCAGTCCAGATAACGTTCTTCCAATTCTCGAGAGTCCAATCCTTATGCTCAAGGCACCAGGCTAGCCTCTCCTTCCTCATCTGTCTCGTCAACCCAGGTTTCCTAGTTGGCTTTGTTTTCTTGTATCCCGCTTTTCTGAGTATTCTCCACACTGTGGAGGCTGAGATATCTAGGCCGTCTCGACTAAGATCACCAGTAACATCAGCACATGTTTTCTCTCTGCCATAACGATCCCGTCTCACAAGGATTACAATCTTCTCAAATGCCTGTTGTTATTTTGAAGGCCTCCAGCAAAATTGTCTCCGCACTTGTGATTCAAATGTTGCCAAGAGTTCGCCTGTTCCATTTGCAGAGTCTCCGATTGTAGGTGAGCAGATAGTGCGAGCAGCATTGAGCTGTCGTCTCTCATTTTCGTGCAAGCGCCCATTACCTCAGCCCCTCCATCCAAATCACAGGGCTAGCCCTCTTCTTTGATCAGAGTATCTCCATGTACCTGGCCATCCGTGAACTGGTATTGTCGGAATACTGAGGAGATGGAACTCGTGCCGAATGGGACTAGCCCTTGTACCCCACGGCACATACTTGTAGGTTTCTCAGTAAATGAAAAAAAAAATAACAAGAGACTCCAAGCCGCTTCATCTTAAGGCCACGAGCAGATTGTGAGGACGCTGATCGAGAAGGGTGCTGATGTCAACGCCCAAGGTGGTGCAGATGATAACGCACTCCAATCCACTTTATGTGGAGGCCACGAGCAGATTGTGAGACTACACGACGGGAGCTACTTGCGACCTTCTAAACACCGAATATGAACCGTCGACTTCACTAGTACGACGCGAAAGCAAGGTAACCAGCGCAGACTTATAAGACTTGACGTTGGACACAAACAAGAAAGACAAGCCTGGCATCAACTTCCCTCTAACCTTATTTCTACAACACAAAACTATCTTTTAATCTCGCACGAAGGAGAAAGGGGGGCAAGAAACACTTCCACTAGGAGGTAGCTTATACAACATCCGCCTCCGCTCTAGCGCCTGGCTCGTCTCCGATACCCCATGGGAGGTCACAATGTATGTAAAGGCAACTGCCAAATGTACTGAAGCGTTGATAGAATACTACTATTATCATTCTGAACGGCTTTTGACAGATGATGTATCCGTGTAATCACAATCAAGTCTCGCAGTACGCTTCTCTGCTCTCCGCTCATCACTGACTTACGCCGCTTCATCACTAGACCTCATTTCTTCAGTAAGTGTTTTTAAGTGTTTTTCATTCTTGACTTCATGACCAAAGTAGTGCCTCCCTAGCGATTGCGTCTGCTGTACCTTCTCTGCTGCAGCGAGCACTTGACAGAGTTGCATGCTAGAGATGCAGATCTCTGTATCTTCATCTCCGATCTCCTTGCGTGCCAATTCTTCATAAGTGAAATCACTGAAACGTAATTGCAGGTCTGGGTGATTGGTTGGGTTTCCTCCGTCGTCACGGAAATGTACATCTCAGAACTCACAAGGCCGATGGTATAACCGTTCAATAGTGTGGCGGCACGCACACGGTAACATATAGGCAACACGTGACCGGGCCTTGTTAACGTGCCGGGATTGCGCAGAGGAGCATTAAGTACCAGCAAACGAGATCGATTTCCACCGACAAATGTCCGCAGTCAAATACCAGTGGATTCATTTCTGGGACCAGAATGTGCGCTCAAGATGTAGACACTACTGTCAAGAAATAGAGTAAATGAATATAAATGTACCAAAGTATACGGCCACGGACACGGACTTAGATCGAATATACGAGCTCTGCAAATGGGAGGATGGCTTCCCAGTGGCTGGGCATCAAATATATTTCCAAATCTTCAATCAAATCAAGTTCAGACCGCCACCAAATTCATCAAATCCAATCCGGTGCTCGAGGTTGTCAAATCCAATTAAATCCATGCTCAAGATTTGCTTCATTTGATTGTTGACAAGTCTGCCTCCAAGGCCGCCCTGCACGCGCCGAAACCGCTGTAAACAACAGAAAACTTGACAATGATGAAGAGAAGGCATTGAACGAATGACTATTGGATCTCGCAGCCCGTGGATACCCCCCTCGTAAGCGTATGGTTGAAGATACTGCCCTGTGGAACAAGTCCAGTGTAAAATATACCAGAAAGCAAGGTTTTGGTGTAGACAACACCAAAGCCGACCGGTGTAAATTTCAACTCCCAACAAGCCCTTCTATACATCTGCGCTACGATGGCTAGGAGTATGGTTTGACCACGAGCTGAATTTCCGAAAACATGCGGCAATCAGAGCTGCCAAAGCTCGAAAAGCCGCGGCTCATATCAGAAACTTGGCCCATGTTGTTGATCGTAGCAAGTTTTAATATGTCATCGCTTTCAGTTGCATTTTGGTAGCCTTCCAGTGCACGTTCATACATCTCTTGTGCCTTGATTAGTCTGTCCTGCTTAGTAAAGAACGCCCAGATCATTCAGTGTGCGAAGTGTCGACGTATGATTGTTCGGGAGGATTCTTATGGATCCTACTAACGCCCGCTGATACACCACTTCAGCATCATTTATACTGTTCTACTCCATGAGAAGAACGCCCATGTTGTTGATCGTATCAAGTGTTGACTTATAGTCGTGCCCAAGTACCCTCTCCCTTACTCGTAGCGCAAACTGGTTCAATATCTTCACCTCGTTCGAGTTCCGGTCTGTGCAGAGCGCACCCAGGTTATTAATTCGGTCGAGCGCCTTAACAAGGCACAATTTTGGGATGACAGCGTCTGTCAGACTGCTTGAGGTCCTAATTAAAACGCCAGACGACTAGTGCTAGTGGCAAATCAGTAAATATTCTGCCTGTTTGATTGAATCCAAAGTTTGTTTGCAAGCTCTGTGCAGCGCAAAGATGCCTGGCTGGTATAGTAGATATAAGAAGAGTTATCATGTGAAGAATATCATGTAGGAAATGACCATCCTCTGATGGTACGACAACTGCATTTGAGCTTGAAGTATTACCGGAGCTTGTTTAAGTGAAAATGTCACACGTCTGGGTGCGATTGTTGTAGATATGAAAAGATGAGAAAAACCTGTAAGTTTGTGTTCTTTTATTCGTTCGCAGCAGCAGCGACGCCGGATCGAGCAAATGCGCAGTTCATAAGTATACGGCCATGTCCAACACAGAGAATGACGAACCCAAGAATCTGAACCTACAACTGGCAAGCTCATGGAGGACTTCGTCGTCGCTGCTAGCCCTTGCTACGTAGGAGACTCGTGATACAAACAATGCAATATATTCTCTCGATCA
The DNA here is from genome assembly GCA_026120165.1 of Leptosphaerulina australis. Taxonomy (NCBI): domain Eukaryota; kingdom Fungi; phylum Ascomycota; class Dothideomycetes; order Pleosporales; family Didymellaceae; genus Leptosphaerulina; species Leptosphaerulina australis. The sequence continues at coordinate 5,504 of JALRMI010000258.1, forward strand.
ATACATCCTCCATAGTTCATTCACTCTGTAACACTAGGCCACTGTAGACTTGTGCTCTGCGACATTTATGGGCAGTCGATTGACAGCGTCCAAAATGCCTTCCTATTTCACGGGTGGGTATACCGACACTCAGCCTACATCTTCACACAGACAAAACAATCCACGCGATACCCAATCTAGCCGCAAGTGACATGCCGCAATGTTGTTACAGTGTGGTTAATAGTGTGATATCAATATCCATATCGTATATGAAATACATCCAAATTTGATATTATGCGTTATAGCAGTCACCATCAAGCTTCTACTACATCAATGAAAACGTAACAAGGGTGCGGGAGTACTATGGGTTCAATTGGCCATACTCTATGGATTCTGCTACGATTCAAGTCACTGTACTGTACTTACGCGCTACATGATGTGTATGGTGTGATTGTACGTTTCGTATTACGGCTTGTTGAACGCACTGGCTCCTGATGATCTCGGGTCTCATTCGTGCGGTGTCGCAGAGCCATGGCGCTGAAGGAAGCCGCCACCAATATCGACCAAATGCCCAAGATGATATTTGGAATTTGTGCCAAAGGTTTAAAATCATTCAGCCTTCTCTCCTACATCTCGTCACGAAGCGAGGTTTACAACCTTGACGACCCCTTTTTGCTAGCAGAAGCGCAAATTTTGTTATTGAAATATACGTATAGACATAAGATCCTGGCTTATGACGATTCTTTGTTTTTTCGTCCGGCCTTTTCGTCTCTGCCGTGTTCCTTGAACATGAGATGGGGGAATGTAGTTGCGAATTAGAACGATTCGTGTGTAAACTTGACTGGATGCAGTATTTTTTATCTGTTAGCCACAACTGCACATTGATGAAGGCACTTATTGCAATGCGCGCTGTCGATGCGGCAAAGTCGAGCATAGAGTTGGTCTGTCGGGGTTGATGGGGTTAGCCAGAGGGCTCTCTTGGCGTTCCGAGGCAAAAATAATGACAAAAAACACACCTATCCATGATTCGAACGCACGCGAAAAACCAAAGCTTGGCGTTGGAGTAAAAACATCAACAAAAAAAATGGTAGCTTCTCTTTGATTGAGCGTGTCATCCTTAGTGCAGGGGCCATGCTAATCTTCTCTGTATCGTTTCAAATTGACCAAATGCCCGAAGGCGAAGTATAGAGAAATGTAATAATATATGTACTAATTGTCAAATTTCATTGTGTTAGTGTCAGCGTGCCCCGTGCTCACTCAGATCCTTATGAGCTAAGCGGGGTTATTGGAGGGCCCGTGCGAAGACAATGAATTCGAGGTGGCAAGATGATCCAGCCAGTTGTTGCACCAATAGCGTCACCTTGGGTTGGCAGCTTATGGTGCGTGCGAACGCCGAAACAACAAGGTCTCCGAAAACAAGTACAAAGAATCTCTTGTACACTGCGAACTATGAGTGAAATCCACGGCTTGCTGTGCGCGAAGCTACTATTCGGCGCTAAATATCGCGTGTTTACAGCCGAGCATCTGGTCGTTGTAAAGACTGGCAAATCCATGATAGGGCCAGGAAGATGGTGCGAATTCTCTTTGCTGTCACCGTCTTTATTCTTCTGGTTGACCTATCTTTACTTCTGTTATTATATGTGCTTTTTGGCGAGAGGCATGTTTGTACTACGGTACTGGTCCACCGGCACGAAGTAACGGTTGGTCATCCTGTTAATATATGTCGCTGCAGCATATAAAGCAGGTTCGGGCCTTGAGTTAGACAGATTGTAGGACTATCAAGGTATCCAGAATATTCGCACCAGCATAAGCATCCGTGATCGAAGTCGTAATTTTTACTCAAAAAAGACACTGACCCATCTGCCTGGTGGCACTGAATAAGGAAATTATGTTGCGTTTCGAGTGTCAACAGCGGGGTTTCGCTTCGCAAAAGACATGTTGATGTGTGTATGTCATGATTCCCTTTTGAGCTGCTGTCATTCTCGTGTCATGATAGCTAACGTTCTTGTGTGTATCGTAAGACTGAAGTGAGTAGGAGCTCGGAACCTCGTGTGTATCCCATGCGACAACATGTGGAATAAAAACAACAATCTGACAATAGATAATGTAGGGGAAATATGGAACTTTTACCATGGTAAGAGATGATTGTAAGCGGAAAAGCCGAAGGTAAATAATCTTCACCCTGGTTCCAACAACCTTACACCAAAGACAACAATGGATCTTTGATGAAGCGCTTCCTTTCATTGGCATGAATCATATTGCTCTTTGGGAGTGTTGGCCTCTACAAATGTGTATGAAGCTCTACTATGGTGAAACGCCATGATGCAAGACTTTGACAAAGTGCTAGGACACCTCAGGGCTAGAGTTATGTAAAGAAGCTGATAGCGCGTCAGAATTGACTGTGCAAGCATTCATGATAGATTTATCAACGGAATTGGCTTCCTATGTCTCCTGCACGTCTCCGATGGTAATGGCCACATTGCTCGTGTTCGTTTTACTGCCCGCCTGCTCCAGAACCTTCAACTGCCCAGTAGCAAGATCGTATATGAGCCCATGTATTGTCAGCCCACGCTCCATAACTGCCTTCTTGATTGCAGGATGCTGCTCTAGCACATCGATGGACTGGTGTACATTGAGTTCGGCAATGCGTGCAGCACATGCATCACTGTCAGCCAACGCCTCCAGTTCGGCCCAATGTTCTCGACGCAGCCTGACCTTTATCAGCTCCTTTCCAATCAATACCACATGACGTGCATGAATGACTTACTGTCTTAGGGGATGCAGCCATTTGTTCAACGTCTCACCCAAATCAGCATCTGTCAGACTTGCAATTGCACCCCCGCACTTTGTGTGCCCACACACTACCACCTTAGCGACCTTTAGATGTGTAACAGCATATTCGACAACACTGGCGGCATTGATATCGTCCGCATGTATCGTGTTTGCGATATTGCGGTGTACGAAGATATCGCCAGGTTTACAGTGACACACTGTCGTCTCAGGAATGCGACTGTCCGCGCATCCTATCCAGAGGATTTGAGGTGTCTGGCCTTGAGATAGAATGACAAATGCATCTGGATTTTTGGAGGTGGCCTTGTTGGCGTAGTAGGCGTTTCCTGTTACAAGGAGCTCTAATGGATCTGCTTGTATGTAAGCTGCGGTACGCGAGGTGAAACTGATAAGCGTATTGATGGAACGGTACAGTAAAGTGCCAGACACTGTGATGAATACATAGCGAGTGTCCCTCTGATGTCTTTCAAGTCCAAACTGCGCTCTGTCGAAACCTTTGCCAATGTTTCGCAATGCAACAGGGGCTCGACTTACCTGTCCCGGCTGTCATACTGATGATGGGAATTAAATCTGAATATATGAGAAGATATGACCCACTAGGTTATGTAGGTACCGTTCACTGAGAGATGGAATGGGAGGGTAGACTGGCAGCAGTGAAGACGACATCGTCAGCTCTTGTCCTTTGTACAGTTGAGAGGTAGCGCCCACGGAGCACCAGGTCTTACTTCACGAAATGAACTCACAGCGTACGGCACTGAACGTTTTGCTATCCAATTATGTCTCCAAGAACTCTAGTCACGTCTATATGGATATGACCGCATTTGGAACCATACGCATGCGGGCTTTTGCTAAGCGTCTTTATGCCGGTCAGAGTACTAGCCTTTGACAGACGACATTTAGGCGACACCCATGCCTGCGAACACTAGCGCTGCGACATTCATGACAACAATGACGCCCCATATTACGACTGCAAACCCCGTTGTGATCCAGTGGTTTTGCATCTGCACATATCCGTCCACACCTTCGCGTGTATCCCTACGAGCACCGCGAGATGAATAATCATTAGGTTGTGCAGCAACCCTCATGTATTGTGCACGACAAGTGAACCATATCAGTGGCGCACTGACGAAAGGCAATATGACACTTAGTGCGAACTGGCTTCCATTGAGTGCCTTACTGAGCCCTTCTTGTCCAACAGCGCCGGCGATGATAATGGAGGGTGTGATGCTAATCGATCGTGTCATGAGACGACGAAGCCAAGGTTTCATTGTCCAATTCAGTTGGCCTTCTGAAACCATCTGTCCAGCGATGGTACACACAATGCCAGCCGAAGTGCCGGATAAGAGTAGCGCCAGCGCGAAGAGGGTACCGGCGATGGGCGCGATGGAGCGAGAAAGCAGACCATGAATCGAAAAAAGGTCCGCATCTGTTGCTTCTGACTGGCCGTAAAGTGAGGCACCAGAAACAATGAGAATGGCTGAGTTGACGAATAAGGCAAACGTGAATAGTGATATGGCGAGCTCGGCGATGCTGTAAGACATGCAATGTTTGATGGCGCCAAGAGAGGGCTTGTATTTCAGTTCATTCGTAAGAGAGCGAGCATCTGTGTCGCAGAAGAAAGTAGAGTTGTGCTGCTCGTCGTATTCGCGTAGGCGTGGTTGAACAATGCCACTGCCCAAATAGAGACTGTGAGGCATGACAGTTGCGCCGAGAATACCACAAGCTTGATATAGACTGTAAATGATCAGCCAAATCCTTCATGCCCATATCAAGAACTTACGCTTGCGATTTTATCAAAGTTGAAGAAGGAACATAACCGTGGAAAACCTCACCAACTGAAGCATGAATTTTACTGAGCTCAAAACAGAAACAAATGACAACACCCAAGACAAGCAATGCAACAAAGGACTCAAAGCCACGCAGGGCGCGCATGGTGCCTGATGGCGAATAGAATATGAGAATGATGAGAACGTCTACAATAGAGATTGCACACCCAGCAACGAGGGGGACCTTGATTAAGATGTTTAATGCAATGGCAGTGCCAATGACCTAGCCGAATTAGCTTAGTCTCTACTTAGAACGTATCGAAACTCACCTCAGCAATGTCAGTCGCTATGATAGCTGACTCTGCGAAGAAGTAAAGTACGTAATTCAACCAGGGCGGAAGATGAGCTTTGCAGTTTTCTGCAAGATTCATGCCGGTGACCGAACCCAGCTTGATACAAAGGGACTGGAGGAAGATTGCAAAGATGTTGGACATCAGAACAATGAAGAGCAACTTGAACTCGAACGAAGCACCAGCCGCGACATCGGTAGCATAGTTTCCTGAAAGGATTAGTTATGTCACTATAGTCAAGAGGACACGAAAGATTTATTGTGTTCAGACTTTATCTATCATGAGATCTGAAAACAACTCACCAGGATCAATATATGCCACAGCGACCATAAAACCAGGGCCCACAAACTTAAGGTACCTGCGAATGACTTTGATGACACCACTGAATATGCCGCCGAAATGTTTTGGCCGAGTAACATCTTGATCAACACTGAACATTACAGAAGGCCTTATGGCTGCTTCGGCCGTGACTGGATTTGCCTTTCGCGCTGCATCACTCTTTTGGCGTAGGCGATCGAGAATTTTGCATTTCGTCCTTGGATGTTCTTCAGCTGCCCATTGTTGATCTATGACCATGTCATCATCCGCATCGCGGCAATCTATCCGGTGGTTATCCCTAGCCCTCGTATTCGCCATGTATCCTAGATCTGCTCTTGTAGTCGCGTCTGCGTTGAGCTCATTTGGGTTTTGATTGTATCCTTCCGGAAATTCCGGATCTGCGCGCGAAGGACAATTCATCGCAAACGGCGGATGCGCACAACACACTGTTCAGCTTGAACCTCAGCGCAACAGTCGTAAAAGATGTCGCTTAATTGTGGGAAGTAACTGTAAGGCTATTGAGACGCCAAAAGAAATGGATCGAACTGCTAGGGGTAATAGCGCGCTGGATGACGAAGCTATGGGTTCGTGCCTTCCGGTTAGGGTCTATCGATGCTTTGCAGCTCCTCCCAATATGGCCATAACGACAGCATCATGAGTATAGAAGATCACACTGTGTGAGGACATGTTGTTGGTATCCCACAAGATCTTGACTATCATCTAAGTCGTGGTAAGAATTCATCATAGTATTGATGGTGGCGAGGTTCACTGTGGGGCAAAGCCAAGCTTCCACAAGCCGCAACCGAGGAAAGCTTGTTCCACGTTTGGTAGCCTTGCAATTCTGTGTTCGTTGTCAAGTCCATTCGCATTAATATTGTAATAGACGTCCATTGGAGAGCCTGCTCCATGTCGACTGCTTCTAGCATCCATTTTTTTCATCCCCTCTGTCCACACTAACAGCTATCTGGATCACCTTTACGCACTATGATGCCCGAGCTAACATCGAGTCATTCATCATGTTACAAAATGTTCGGAGGACATACTCGCCAATATCGGACGTATTTATCAACTTATCGGCGGTCACTTGATATGGCCTGCCAGTAGCTCTGAGGACTGATGTATCATTGTGTACAGCTCAAGATTTAATGCAAGAGGCCGTTCATCTCGCATGAGCATTTGACAAAGGCACGTGGTATTGCATCCTCATTGCACGTGCCAGTTTTTCTCCAAACCCTCCAGAACATCATGTCATTCGCAATCATTTTGATCCAGGCTGGTTTATACAATATTGTTCTTTCGAGTTGCCGATATGAACAAAAAGGCAAGCCAGGCGTGCGGACTGAGCGTCAGACTCGATCCTATAACAAGATGCATGAAAGGGTATGTTACAGGAGCATTCTGGCCGACCAGCATATATTTCCAAAGGGCGCAAATCAGGTGTGCGCATGTATCATCCAGCATGCTGTTTATGTTGGTCTGGTTCTACAAGCAACCACAATCGAGTAACGAAGCAATTGTTACATTGTGTTTTCAAGCTACCATGAGATTCCAAAGAAATTAGTATGAGCACTTATGGACTCAGAAAATGTACACATAACCAAATCACACAGAGAGTTTAATTCCCAAGAGGCGGCTGCTTCATTGAATGTCCAACCTTGTGCTCTATGCATGATTCTCATTCCTACCAAAATATAATGTCAACCCTCCGTAGATCCTCGCCTGAAATTAGATGTAGCCTACCGCATATCCAGAAAGAAAAGGCAGACTACAAAATTAGTCTGAGGGAGGTTGAGATATTCCAACGCGTCAAAGTAAACCTGCACAGGGTAAAATATAATATGGGCCGGTACAATCAAGTGAGTCGAAGTATGAACGAACACATGTATTTTACATTGTGCAAACAGCTCTGCAACAATAAACCCATTTGATTGAGGTTACCAGGAAAAAAAAAAGAATTTGCACGATTAGACATGTATTTGTGCGAGGCTTAGGAGGCAGTTGCATTGAGTGGTGTCGAGCATTACATGGAACTGTCTGCTCTTTCCCTCTTGCATCTCGACCTTGACACCCACGGTATGAACTGCAGATCCTGTCCATCGATAACCTCAACACGTATGCTAACATCGCACCCTGTATTTCTGTCCGTCGAACGCCCTGATCGCGAGTGTCAACCGAAGAACGTACACGAGTTTCCTGTCTGGACTGTGCTTGTTGGGTACGGGGCGGCGCATAACACCAAGCGCTTCCGCTAGGGTATTACAGCTGACGTCAACGATAGATTTGACTTACTAGAGAGTTAGAGTTTGCAGTGTCAAATGGTCTCTGGAATACTGATCGAGGGCTCTGGGGAGGAGTCGGGTCGAACACATCTCGAATGTGTCGTGAACACGCCGCCTATGTACGGCAGTCATAGTCTCGGACAAGAGGTCGCATATGCGGCCCGTGATGCCTACTTCACCCCTTGAACTGAAATCCAATGTGCACAGTGTTGTCCTCATACTGATTCATCTACTTCCTCTATCAAACTCCACCCTATAGTAACGCACATGAGTATAGATCGATAAGTGTGCTTTCATTTCGTCATCAATCGTTTCAACTTCCACGCGCTCCTTGCGCAAACTCAAACCTACGGTCCATGCAGGACCTAGCTACCTACACTTGAATGAAAAGATGCCACTCTAGAAACCAATAGAGATAATGATATTGATGTAATGCAGCCCAGTGCGACCAGCCTTTTGATTTGCTATGCCAGCCTTGACGGAAACGGCGCATCCATGTAATGCCAGATCGTGGATATAATATTGAAGAAGAGTTGCGTGGACTCCGTTCGCCAAAGGTGTGCGGATAACGACCTGCTCTTTGAAAGAAGTAACGCCAAATACGCCATGTCCATGCCGTGTCGTGGATATATTATCATCGTTGGCAGAAAAGCTCGATCTCACCCAGTTGTCCCCCGCCGGGGTTGAGATCCCTCTGCTGCTCTTGCCAGTTCTCAAATGCTTCCTGAACATCGTCGTCGCACTGAATGCTGACGTAGGTACCTTCACTGTCGAGGTACTTCAGCTTGACCTGGCCAGAAGCAAGCGATACGGCAGTTGATCGTTGGAGTTTGGCATCTATGCGATCTTTGAGCGACTGAAAGCTGATATTGGTGCTTACAACCAAAACCATCGAGCTGCCTGCTGATGGGCAGTGGACCTTCACCTTCAGTTGACTTGGAATACTGGAGTGCTCTGACGTCAGCGGGGGCGACATGTTTCGAGAGTCCATCGAAGCTGGGGTCATTGTTCGCTCGAATGAGGATGCAGGTGTCATAGTACGAGACATGGGCGCAAAGTTCGGATCGCGGCGAGCTGGCCCACCTGGGTAATCGACCATGGTGGAGAGTTCTGCAGCTGTTCGTTGCTGAATGAGGCGATCTCTCTGGATCGCGGGTGATTGAGTGCCTGCCCTTGGAGGCAGTCCGCTTGGTGAATTGCTTTGGCTGCGATTCACAATCGCAGCATTGTAAGCGTAGTGTGTTGGGAAAGGTGGTACGTCCGGCACGGGTCCGCTCGGTCCTTTACGTGGCGCGTTACCATTGTGAATGTCAGGGCTACTCGCTGCCCGTAGACGTGGACCTTGAGACGACATGCTGGCATTGGCGGGTAACGATGGTCGTTGGGCGCGTGCTGCAGCATATTGACCAGATGGCTCACGACCGTGGCCACGAGATGGTGCAGGCGCAGTGTAACGATTGTTCTCCTCCTGCGAGTATCCGTTTGGTGGTGTCTGGCGTGGGAACGGGAACGTCCCTGTGGACGATGAGCTGGTTCGTGCATTCGAGTAGGATGACATGGGAGTTTCAACAACCGGGGAGAAATGGGATTCAAGCGCGCCCGAGTTTTGGAGCTGCTGCGTACGCAATGTCAGCGGTGGCTGAGCTGAACCAGAATAGCCCATTGGGAAGCGCGGAGGCGGTGCTCTCGGATCCACGCCGTCCATCAGTGGACCACTCTCGCCAGTTGTTGATCGTGATCGCGGAGAGCCGTTCGAGCTGTTTTGCATGATGCCGTAGCTGTCTCTTGGGTAGCCGGCAATAGCAGGCTCATCATCGTCGTCATCGTCGTCCTGCTCTGCGTAGGGATTCTCCACGTTGAGGCCGGCCATGTAAGTGAAGTTGGTGTCGGAGGGTTTAGAGTTCGAAGTGCTCGCACTGGAACGCGCGTGGTCCTTCCATACGCGCCTTTGGGCGTCAACCTGAGCAGCCCACTTCTTCATCGTCTCTTCCGAGGTGAATCGAATAATGAAGTTTTCGATCCCCGGATCGCCCTTCCAGAAAATTTGGCAGGTATATGAGCCTGGCTTCTGTAATGAGATGGTTTCGGTAACGTTCTGCATGAAGATGCGACCCTTCAACTGCAGCTTCGGCTTCCCATCTTTTGTGACCAGTGACCTTGTCGACATTTTATTCTTCGGTTTGTTAATGTTGATCTCCTTGCAACACAGGAGAATCATTTCGAACAGGTAGATCTTGTACTGATGCAGATGTTAGATTATGATGGCTTCGCCAAAGCGCGGTGGGATACTCACCTCGCGCTCCTCGTTCTTTGAGCTCATGCTGTCGCCTTTGAGCACCGTGAATTGGCCGTAGAGGAGCAAGTCTCCAAAGCCCTCGATGCGGTGACCTTTCCAGTCCTCCACGAGGGTCTTGAGCTCCTCCACAGCTTCGACGCGTTCTTCACGGGCTACGGCATCGTTCGTGCCAGCAAGTACAGATGAAGCGGCATCGATACCCTTGGAAAGATCTTCCTTCCTCTGGTCGTCCAAGTCACCGTTCTTCAGAAGTTGCTGCCAGACGTTAGCACGGACTCGAATTGTCTGCCGTACGAAAAGCACGTACCGAAAGAAACAACGGGTACTTGGTCAGTCGTTGGAAAGGTTTGAGTAGGAAAGAGGTCAGCAGTGTGGGTGATTCGACCATCTGGCGCAACTCGGGGGGGCCTCCAGTCTCCTTCAACTTGTCGAACTCACGCATTGCGATCTGTTCGCACTTCTTCTGGTTCGCGATGTACGGCTCGTAAACCTTGAACGCATCCTTGTAGAGCACAAAGAGATTTCCCCAGTTTTGCTCCGAGGGGGGCAGCGCGTTCGTTTGCTCGACTCTGATGAGGAACCGGCGCTGGAAGTCGAGAAGCGCGTTCAGGTTCAGGAAGATGTCGTGGACTTGGTCGCCGCTAATGATGCCCTTTTCTTCTACAAGCTTCTTGAATTCCTGAAGCAACTCGAGGTGCTGGACGTATGTGCGCTCGGTCCTGACGAGCTCATCGATGATGTACTCGCGCTGGGAGCGCTTGGTCGAGGACGTGGCCGAGGCGCCGTCATCGAGGTCGGCGGCAGCAGGGTTGAGCCTACCCATCTGGACGAGCGAGTCGAGGACGCGGTTGACCACATTGGTGACCTAGCCGTTGTCAGTATGGACATGCCATAGAAGCCGTCTGTCAAAACTACCTTCACGAAACCAGTCGTGTCGTCGCCGTACAGGTCACTCAGGATGAAGCAGCCTTCCTGCGAGATGTTCAGTTCGTTGACGCAGGCCTGGATGAACTTGTATGTGGCCATCTTCTCGTTCTTCTTCTGGCTCTTTTCGTCCGCCTTTGCATCGGGGATAACCAGCAGCGTCTGCGGGCCCAGAGCGTTGTACAGCTCCATCAACGGGTAGCCCCTCCTGAACGTCCTCCACAGCAGCGTCACAGGGTCCACGGGCTCGCCGTCATCCTCGCCCTTGTCCTCCTCCTCGTGCAGCCAACGCTCAAAGCCAGAGATTGCGCGCAAGCGCATCTGCAGCGTCAGACATCGTTGAAAGAGCGATGTGTCCTTGTCGGCGCGCTTGTTGAGCACGTTGTCGCTGGCCTCGACGGGCCCGCCGTTTATGGGAGTCGCCAGCGTGGGGAAGATGGGCGGCGCCTGACTGAAGAGTGTTGAGGTGCTGGTGGCATTGGTGCCCTGGGTGTCGCGGGCGCTGTTGTGCGAGTAGCTGCTGTACTGACTTTGGAAGCTCTGGTGGGACATGAGGGCTGGGGGCCCGCCGGTAGAAGTCATGCGCAAATGGGAGGAAGAGGCGGTGGACGGAGGTTGCGAAGTGTGGGCGCGCTGTATGCCAGAGTGGAACGCAATGCCGGCTTCCATGCTACTCCTATGCCTAGGTGCTCGGTGCTCTATGCAAGCTCGATCATATGCAGGTGCTAGTAGTCCACTCTAATTCTTCATCTCCCTGCGACCGCCGTGCCAGGAGCCTAGGACGTGGGCGGGTAGGGGTCGATCTGATGAGTGGCGCGAGCGCTAGCAGACAGGGTCTCGACGGGGAAGGCAGGAACGACCGATGTCCACAAGGTGCAGTGACAATGGGCACGGTATTTCTGAAGGTATCGCCGCACTCTCGAAGGCTGAGCTATAGGTTAATTGCCACAGGAGCTGTGTGTGGCGGTAAGCTGTGATGTGAGAAGCTGTGGGAAGCTGTGGGAAGCGGTGGGATGCGGTGGGAAGTGGTGGGATGCTGAGGGATGATGTGGACTTCTTGAGCGAGCGTTGCAGCTGTGGGCTGGCCTGGCAGTTGCATGCACGATAGGGGTGCTTTGAAACGTCGGCCTGCACGTGACATGGGAGAGTCTCAGCATAACTGCACCCTCGCGGCTACTTGGATAATTTGTTATACAATGATGACACTGCACCGTTCATTGCGCAAGTCGGCGTGCCAGTGGTCGCCGTTGGGTGACGGCGCGTGGCGTGCTACAAATCTCAGGGCACTATGCATTCCATGGAAGGAAAAGACCCTTCGACCAAACTCTGTATCGAATGAGGACTGACTCGAGTCACTTCACCAAGTACATCGTGCTGCAGCGATTCATGAGCTCCGTGGACATTCACACTACACAAGTAAAGACTCAACGTTCGCCTGCTGCATGCGGGCTTCGGCACTACTGCGACGCGTAGATCCAACAAGCTCTGAGCATCCTGTCCATGCGAGCACCATATGCCCCTCTCTCTCCCTCCCTCCCTCCCCCTACCCTCCCCCTACCCTCCCCCTACCCTCCCCCTACCCTCCCCCAACTCTCCTCCCAAAACCTTTCAGGGCTGATGGCGACATCTCGCGCCGGCCGGTACATATCTGCCCTGTTCCTGCCTGCCCTGCTCCTGCCCGCCCTGACATCTAGCAGCCCCGTGCCCCATTCTCATGACTGTCCATCTCTAACAAGGTTGGGCATCACCGTTCACACCGTCTCGTTGCCTGCTCAGAGCGTTTCTGCCACCGGCGAATGTCCTGGTTCTGGGAGTGATCTGCATCCTGCGCTTCGGAGCATTTACTCACTCCGCAACTTGCCCGCATAGGTACTACTTCAGCATTCTGTGTACCAACTTGGTTGCTTAGCTACAGTAGCCCATGAGCTTGTGCAGATTGCACACACTGCTTCGAGCGGAGAAGAAGGCCGTGCTGTCCATCAGCGGACTCTCTTCTGGATGGGAAGCAGCTCACCTGTCAAGTGTTGGGTGCTAATAGAGCTGGCATGGTTTTGCTAGTCGACAATGCCACTTGGGCTGGCAGTCGATCTTGCCGTACGCGCCGAGTTCGCATCACGCTCACAGCCAGTGCATGTGTTGGTGATCGGTGAGCGCCCACAAGAGCAGGTGACAGCCTTCTCTCTGGCGTGTGACTGACGGCGCTTGCAGGCAAGTAAGAATAGACGCAGTGGTGTAGGAGGTACGAACTGTTACTCAGCGACTGGTACAAAGGTACTTGCTCGGTGCGCGCTCCTTTGCTAGCTCTGCAGACGTACCAAAGTATAGCCATGACGGTCCCTGGGTGAAAAGGGCGTCTTTCGAGCGTTCTTTGGGTGCTCTCGAGCGTTCTTTGGGTGCTCTCGAGCGTTCTTTGGGTGCTCTCGAGCGTTCTTTGGGTGCTCTCGAGCGTTCTTTGGGTGCTCTCGAGCGTTCTTGGGTGCTCTCGAGCGTTCTTTGGGTGCTTTCGAGCGTTCTTTGAATGCTTTCAAGGGTCCTTTGAATCTTTTCGAGCGTCCTTCGAATGTCTTTGGGCGTCTTCGAGCGTCTTTCAAGCGTCCTCACCAAGCCAACCCTCCAGCACTATGGTTGTTGTGCTTGTCGACAGCGCAGTCTGGACAGCACTGATTGCCATACATTGTCGGGTGCATGCAACCACACTGGCTGTACAAAGCCTATAGCTGTAGTTCGAAATAACATGACCGCGGAGTGATGCATGTACCCGTCGCTAGCCTTGTTTGCTCTGTCTAGCCAGGAATAGTCGACGACTGTACGAGCTGGGATCATTGAAACACGTACAGTATGAGCTCGGCTGCCGAATCCGAACAAAGACATATGGCTCTGATCTGATGTCTCGGCGTGGAGAAGTGCCATCGCTGCTGAAGGGAGCCCTAGCTGGTTTGCCAATGCGACTAACCGCAAACCGGTGAAGGCGGTGGCGCGACGGGCCCATCCGTGTGAACCTGACAGCCATCGCAACTCGATATCACACATCTTCAAAGCCAGCAAACACTGACGACTGCTGCTGGCCCGTTAAACAATCTGCCTTTGATTTGCCTGTAATCTGTCTGCAATTGCAATCCCTTTGTAAACGTCTGGAGTTGCTACAGTCCCAACTAGCATATGCGGTGACGATCTCGGCGCGCATCAGGCAGCACACAAGTCCATCACCGCTTCGTCAGCACATGTTCACACAACAACCACCATCGCCTACTCTACAATAATAGGTCACCCCTTCCCTCCTTTCACTTAGCGTCACTTCCAAAAAAAACACCAACCATCGACGCCACAAGCATTCGAGCACCGGAATGGCAGACCCGCTCGGAGGTCCGCCCACTAATTTCTCGAGTTCGCCATACATGCACCCATTCCGCCCCGCATCGATCATGAACACCACCAGGTTTGATGAAGGCTACTCAGAGGATACGCGCAGCCAGAATGAGACAGACATGGTCATGGCCGCCGGCGATAGCGGCATGGAGCCTGAAGCACAACAGTTCAGTCTGCCTGACTGGATTCTAGGCCTGGACGAGCAACAGCGCAGTGGTTAGTTGAGATGGTACACACATCGAATTCAAAAGGCTGACATAGCGCAAAGAAATTGCATACGCCATACTACGATCGTTACGGACCTCATCGATAGCCGGCATCGTTGAGAAACTAAATCCACTCCTTCATCTTGACCCAGTCACACACCTCCCCCCAGAAATCACATTCCAGATCCTTTCTTACCTAGAGCCTGAAACTTTGCTGCGAGCGTCGACCTTGTCACGAGCATGGAGGATACGGGTCATGGACAGCCCTTTGTGGAAGCTGCTGTTCCGGCTTGAGGGCTGGAACTCCAACTTCCCGCAAGTGCGCGAATACGAGGAAGCAGAAAGACGACGACGTGCTGGGTTCAAGGAAAAGGAGCGCAAAACACGTCCTAGAGCCACAGAGGATATGGATCTCGATAAGCCGTCGTCCAAGCGGCGGGTGCGGGGCGAGCGTCAGTTATTCGGCGACGGACCGTCTGCTGAGGTTGGTATTCGCGATGGACTGGAGCCGTTGTCACTGAGTGGCCCTGCACAGGGACAAGCCGCCTGGGGCGAACAACATGGGCAGGTGGAGGCCGACGAAAGCCTTTCGAGCCGAACAGAGGACCAGATGGAAGGTGTGGTTGTAACACCAGCACAGACAACACGACAGCGTCGAAATTCACCTACGCAAAACGATCACCTTTCTCTAACAGAGTCCACTGCACCTCGCATACATCCAACGCTTCTGCTTCCAGGCCCCGAGCCTAAGATCAACTGGCAGTATCTGTACAAGCAGAAAAAGAGATTAGAAGATAATTGGGACGCCGGTCGTTACTCCAACTTCCAACTTCCTCACCCAAACCACCCCGCCGAAGCTCATAGCGAATGCGTGTATACAATACAGTACTCCGGGAAGTATTTGGTCAGTGGTAGCAGAGACAGGAGTATCCGCATTTGGAATCTCGACACGCAACGTCTGATACATCCACCGCTCCTCGGTCACTCGGCCTCCGTACTGTGCCTGCAGTTTGACGAGCGTCCTGAGCACGATCTGGTCGTGTCAGGAGGAAGTGATTGCAGAGTTATTCTATGGCAGTTTTCGACTGGACGCATGATCAAGGAAATCGAGAAAGCACATTCAGAGTCCGTATTAAACCTGCGATTTGACGATCGATACTTGGTCACTTGCTCGAAAGACAAGACCATCAAAGTCTGGAACCGCAAGGAGATGCTACCTACCGATGATACATATCCTTCTTCAACCACCAAATCGGCGGCGCGGTTCCCTGAATACATCATCAACATGCAACAGCACGTGGAAAACCAGCACCTTCACTTCACTCCTCTGCGGCCCTACAACCTGGTGATGACGTTGGAAGGGCACGGTGCAGCTGTCAATGCCATACAAATTCTCGATGGACAGATCGTTTCCGCCTCTGGGGATAGAAGCGTCAAAGTCTGGGACGTGCGAACTGGTGCATGCATCCGAACCTTCCAAGGCCACAGCAAGGGCATTGCTTGTGTGCAATTTGACGGACGAAGAATCGTCAGTGGTAGCTCTGACGAAACAGTCCGCATTTTCGATCGAGCAACGGGGGCTGAGGTAGCTTGCTTGCAAGGCCACAGTAACCTTGTGCGCACTGTGCAAGCTCAGTTTGGGGACCTCCCTGGCAACGAAGAAGAACTCGAAGCCGAAGCACGGGCTGTGGACCGCAATTTCTTCGAAGCACAGAGCAGAGGCCAGATTGAACAGCGGCTCTCTAGGACACAACGGCGTGCCCGCAACGCTGGTTCCCGAGATCCGAAGTCCATATTCGCCTATGGCGCGAAGCTACCACCAGGGGGTGGAGGCAGCAAGTGGGCTCGAATTGTTTCTGGTTCTTACGACGAGACCGTCATCATCTGGAAGAAAGGAGCCGATGGTGCTTGGGAGAAGTCGAAGATCTTGTATCAAAACGACGCCGTCAGAGCTGCTGGCGGCCGGCCCAGACGGCCTGTGACTCAGGGTCCTGTTCAGGGTCCGCAAGGCAACCAGAATGCTGCGCAGCATCAAGCAGCTGCTCAGCAGAATAACTTCCAGGCGTTGGCACAGCAGGCTCAGGCTCAGGCCCAAGCAGCCCAGAACCTCGCTCAGCAAGCGCAAGTTCTTCATGCAGCTTCTCAAGCTGCCAACGGCGGGAACTCGAGAACACCCATCCCAGTGAGTACTGCTACTGCTGCTGGCCCTACTGGGCCTGTTGGGACTGCTAGTCTTGCTGGTCTTGCTGGTCAAGCAGCAGCAGGTCCTGCACAACAGCAAGCACAGCAAGCACAGCAAGCACAGCAAGGAGTACCTGCCAACGCGACCAACGCTGCTCACCATCATCACCATGGTCCTCATCATCACCACCATCCTCACCCTCTTGGTGTGCCTCTGGCTAATCAAGGTACCAATTCACGCGTCTTCAAGCTGCAGTTTGATGCTCGTAGGATCATCTGCTGCAGCCAAGATCCTACCATCGTTGGATGGGACTTTGCAAACAATGACAAAGACATTGTTCTAGCCAGCCAATTCTTTGGCGACTCATACTAAGACTGACATGGCAGAAGTATCTAATCAGCAGTGTTTCCCACAGCGTAGGCAAAAAGGCGCCATCACAAAGAGTGCTCATTCCTCCTGGCATCGGAACTTGATTGCCATGAATCCTGACCGCCGGAATTGGACCGTTGTAAGTGCGGAGAGCAATGTTCCGGTCCCGACGATCAGTAGGAGGTCTGCGTTGCAGGTGGGGCCGGATAAACGTGCCTCTGAACGCGACGCAAAATCATGAAATGATAAGCAGAGAGGGTTGGCGTAATCACATCGCTTGGCACCGACTCTCCCGGTTTCGTATGACTCTGGATTGAAGTCTCTTGTGTTCTCTGTGTATTCTATTCCAGCACGTTTGTACCTTATCGCTACGATATTGTTATATGCAAGGTATATCAGCTATATTCAAACGCATTTATAATGACCCTGTCGTCATGATTTTATACGAATGAAGGACGCTAAGATACAGTCTTTCTATGAGTCCAATCCATGTGCTTCAGCTTGACCAGTCGCCTATAAGACCGGTACCCATATTGCACTTCGCTAACAATGCAATACTGCAGAAAAGCCAGGTCGTAAAAATGGTAAACCTCTAAACGGTACTAATTGAGTGTCTCATCGCGTCAGCTTGCTGCATGACCGTTCCTTGTCAGCCGAAGCATACATATCTTCCCCCATACCTCACCGGCATACGACTGGCCTCAGAACTGCCTCCCTATAAGACGCTGTCGGCAATTAAAAACAGTGATGATGGGTCATGTAGTGGCATTCTGTATTTGCCCCGAGACCATCTTGCACTGCAAAAGTGAAAACACGTACGGGTGGGTTGGAACTGAATGCTTTAGAGCCTACAACCAGGACTGGAAGAAACGAATTTTTCCCTCTGCTTGCGAACGGTACTAGAGAACATCAAAGACCACTTGCATATCAACTCCTACCCGCCAATGGAGCTGAGCCTGTGCATCTCATGTAAGCAAACCTGTCAAGAATCTAGCTAAGCCGTACCTTCCCTTTGCGCGCTTAGCCAAAAAGGTAAGCCTCGATCTAAAGATATACAAATGTAGTTACGTCTTACTATTTGAGTCCCGCGTGGTTACAACACAATGTGTGAGATTGGCATACTTTTCTACGCTCGATATTGAGGGCATCGTGGTGATGTGCTAGTGAAAGTGGTTGAGACGAGCGCCAGAATCATGCTGAAGGAGCGCCGATATCGGGGTGACTACGAGAGAGATGCTGTGCCTAACAGCATGATGGTAGTGACAACGTTCAGTCGTTCTTCCGGTTCCACGAAGCATTGGGGAAGTTGTTTCGCATCTTCGGACTCCGGAATACTGCCAATCAACGGTCGCAATCAAAGCTGCTGCAAATTGCAAAGTGATTTCAGTCGCACATATCTAATACAGTACGACATGCCTTCCGGTATAATACACTCTAAATTCCCTTAATACGCACACGCGCAGCGCGCCGCCGTAATAACAATATCACCTATGATGAATAGCAAACAACACTCTGAACCTAAATCTTACTCAGCGATAAACATGTGAAGTCTTGGAGGACTGGGCCAGCAGTCGTTTTCTCGCCGACTAACTAAGACTTTCCATATCGCAATCTGCAGAATCCAATGTTCCGGAAGACACTATCCGCCTGTCATTCGTCCGCAGGATGTGCCAAGATCACACTGCAGTATGACACAGATCGCTGGTCGGCGTTCCGTCAGCGCCTGGTAACCTTAATCAATTATTACCCCTTGCACCCGTAGAGAGCCGTTGCAGGACTGTGCGATGCAAAAATCTGGGGACGCAAAGGACGTCTGGATGTTTTTGAATACAGTGGGTAACGTTACTGTAGGGCTGAGATTAGGACTAAGGAGCGGAAACGGATGCGCAATGGATCCGTTAAACGTGCAATCTCGCCACGCGAGAAACGCACGGTGCATCGCAGCGGAATGGAAAGAACTGCCGACCCATTGGTTCGTTTTCAAGATTCACCCTGAACGGGGATGCTTGCGCTTTTCGTCCGTCAGAAACTGGATGATCCACTTTTGGGTCTAGATTGAGAAGCTAGTCTTCTTTTGTCTCTGTTATGATGTGTAGATGCATCGCAAGAGTATTGCTGGTTACAAGGCCTTCTTGACAATGTCACGATGAAGAAGCCTTTGGGGAGAGGCTGAAGGTGCCAGACACCGACGACAGAGATCGTTGTACTGATAGCACTGATGACCCTGCGTGGCTGAACTGCGACAACAAGGATCACGATGAGTCTGCCAATCTTGAGGCGCTCTTATTGCTGGCCTGACTGACTTCCTCTTCAGGGCGTGGACCGCGCGCAGGAGTATTGAGATGCCTAGAGGATGATTGCGATGCCACTATATTCAGACGATGAAGTACGTTATTCATTGTACACAACGTGTTCACTTTGCCGATGCAGCCACAAGAATAGCTCGGATGTACGTTCATATGCATCCAAGAACCACTGTCCTGGAAAGACAGCATGCGCTGCGTCACCGCACCAGAGCCGCACCAGTCGCTCATTCTGCATCAGCAAAAACAATCGCCGGACCTTCTGGAAAAGCAGAGGACAACCTTCACGCATCGCATACAAAACGCTCTCATTGGTCAATTTGCACTCGGGTCCGTATACAACGTATTCCGATATCCACCTTCAGGAGTCAAGCGAGCACTAACACCCGGGCGTCATCGCATCCGCCTCCGGTCATGGCAAGCCAAGCCGTCACCCGTAAGTCTGAACCCCTACCTTCGCCGCTAAGCGGATCTAATTACCTTCAGCATGTGCTGCCTTTTATCAACCAGCTCCTCCCGCTTATAGTGTTTACCTTTCCACTCAAGGCTCCTCCTGGCCATAGCACCTTTTAATACCCCGACTTTCTTTTCTCCCCATACCGGACAAGTATCGTACACGGTTTAATACAGCTGGCCAATCAAGGGCTCTCAGCGGCGCTCGACCAATCACAATGTCTCTCGTAGGCAACTTCACCTCCAACTATGACCGTGAGGCCACAGTTGGTGGTGTGCCTACTCAAGAGATGCAGGCTCGTCGGCCGTCACAATCACATTTCCATGATGAGGATAATGGTCAGGATACATCGTCCGATGAATCGACAATCGCTGCTCAGAATTCACCTCCTAGAAGCCATCACCACACCACTGGCTCAATAGAGAAAGAATTGCCATATGACCAAGATGCCAGTGCTCAGGAGACTGCTCGAAGGGAAGCAGAAGTTCTACAGCTTGCTAGGCGTCTGACTACCCAGAGTGTCCAGTCTGCTTCACATCACCAGAACCCCTTCCAGGCTGCCCCAGGCTCATCGTTAGATCCTTCCAGTGAGAATTTCAACGCTCGTGCCTGGACCAAAGCTATGATGAATCTTCAACTTTCAGATGAGAACGCACCGCCACCCAGACAAACTGGTATTTCTTTCAAGAATCTTAATGTCCACGGTTTTGGTGCCGACACTGATTACCAGAAAAGTGTTGGTAACATTTGGCTCGAGGGACCTGCTCTGCTCAAGAAGCTGAAGGGCGACAAGGGTCGCAAGATCAACATTCTGCGGGATCTTGACGGTGTCGTTGAGGCTGGTGAGATGTTGGTTGTTCTTGGGCCTCCTGGATCCGGTTGCTCAACTTTCTTGAAGACTATCACCGGAGAGACACACGGCTTCTTCGTTGACGAGAACTCAAAACTCAACTACCAAGGTGCGTCTTAATCCGTGAATTGAGATTGTACCGAGCTATGACTAATTTTGCGCAGGTGTGAGCCCAGAGCTCATGCAGAAGAACTATCGCGGTGAGGCCATCTACACAGCCGAAGTCGATGTGCACTTCCCAGCCATGACTGTTGGTGAGACACTCTACTTTGCTGCTCTTGCTCGTCGCCCGCGTCACATCCCTGGTGGCGTCACAGCAGACATTTACGCCAAGCACCAGCGCGACGTCATTATGGCCATGTACGGTATCTCGCATACGGTTAACACTCGTGTTGGAAATGACTTCATCCGTGGAGTTTCTGGTGGAGAGCGCAAGCGTGTCACCATTGCCGAAGCTTCTCTCAGCAGAGCACCTCTGCAGGCTTGGGATAACTCTACTCGTGGTCTCGATTCTGCCAACGCCATCGAATTCTGCAAGACCCTACGTATGGAGACCGATATCAACGGTACCACCGCATGCGTTGCCATCTACCAGGCTCCTCAGGCTGCGTACGACCTATTCGACAAGGCTCTCGTTTTGTACGAAGGCCGCCAGATCTTCTTTGGAAAGACTACAGAAGCGAAGCAGTTCTTCGTCAACATGGGGTTTGTCTGCCCTGATCGTCAGACAGATGCTGATTTCCTTACTTCCATGACATCTCCTCTGGAGCGCATCGTCGCAAAGGGCTTCGAGGGCCGTGTTCCTCGCACACCAGACGAGTTCCACCAGCGCTGGCTGGACTCGCCGGAGCGTGCTGCACTCTTGGCTGAGATCGACGCCTACGAGCAAAAGTATCCCGTCGGTGGTGAGCAAGCTCAGAAATTCGCCGAGTCGCGCAAGCTTCAGCAGGCCAAGGGCCAGCGCGCAAAGTCACCTTATACACTATCTTATATGCAGCAGGTCAAGCTCTGCTTGTGGCGTGGTTTCGTCCGACTCAAGGCCGATCCCAGCATTACACTTACCCAACTCATTGCAAACTCCATCATGGCTTTGATCATTTCATCTGTCTTCTTCAACCTTCAGCCCACCACCAGTTCGTTCTACCAGCGATCCGCCTTGCTCTTCTTCGCGATTTTGATGAACGCCTTCGGTTCCGCCCTCGAAATCCTTGCACTTTATGCACAACGTCCGATAGTCGAAAAGCATTCTCGATACGCTCTCTACCACCCGTCCGCCGAAGCCTTTGCCAGTATGTTGACAGACATGCCGTATAAGATCGCGAACGCTATCACGTTCAATCTGGTTCTTTACTTCATGACAAACTTGCGTCGTGAGCCTGGTAACTTCTTCTTCTTTGTCTTGATCTCGTTCACCCTGACGCTGGTCATGTCCATGTTCTTCCGGTCAATTGCTTCACTTTCCAAATCACTTGTCCAAGCCTTGGCGCCCGCTGCTATCCTCATCCTGGGTCTTGTCATCTACACCGGTTTCGCTATCCCTCCGAACTATATGTTGGGCTGGTCCAAATGGATTCGCTACATCAACCCTGTCAGCTACGGATTTGAAGCCCTCATGGTCAACGAGTTTCACAACCGGCAGTTTGCTTGCAATTCTTTTGTTCCTCAGGGCCCTGGTTACGATAATGTATCAGGCACTGAGCGCGCTTGTTCTGCTGTTGGTTCCGTTCCCGGCCAGCCTTATGTTGACGGTGGTGTCTACATCAACTCTGCGTACGAGTATAAGCACTCGCACAAGTGGCGCAATTTCGGCATCCTCTGGGTTTTCATGTTTGGTCTTATGATGGTGTACCTCACCGCTACCGAGTTCATCTCCTCTGCTAAATCGAAGGGTGAAGTTCTGGTCTTCCGCCGTGGTTACAAGGTCCCTAAGGCTAAGTCTACAGACGATCTCGAGAACAACCCTACTGGACGCCCTGCCGGCTATGCTGACAGCAACGACAATATCGCCATCATCGAACGCCAGACTGCCATTTTCCAGTGGAAAGATGTTTGCTACGATATCAAGATCAAGGGTGAGCCTCGTCGCATTTTGGACCACGTCGACGGTTGGGTCAAGCCTGGCACCCTGACTGCCCTCATGGGTGTGTCTGGTGCTGGCAAGACTACCCTGCTTGATGTTTTGGCTACACGTACTACCATGGGTGTCATTACCGGCGAGATGTTGGTTGATGGCAGCCCTCGTGACGAATCCTTCCAGCGTAAGACTGGTTACGCTCAGCAACAGGACTTGCACTTGGCCACCTCGACAGTCCGTGAAGCACTTACATTCTCTGCTCTCCTTCGTCAACCTGCACACATCCCTCGCCAAGAGAAGATTGACTATGTCACCGAAGTCATCAAGCTCCTCGATATGGATGAGTACGCCGACGCCATCGTTGGTGTTCCCGGTGAAGGTCTTAACGTCGAACAACGCAAGCGTCTTACTATTGGCGTTGAGCTTGCTGCCAAACCCGCTCTACTTCTCTTCTTAGATGAGCCCACTTCTGGCCTTGATTCTCAAACCTCGTGGGCTATTCTCGATCTTTTGGATAAACTGAAGAAGAACGGTCAAGCTATTCTCTGCACTATCCATCAGCCTTCCGCCATGTTGTTCCAGCGATTTGATCGTCTTCTCTTCCTCGCCAAGGGTGGCCGCACTGTCTACTATGGTGATGTTGGCAACAATTCCAGGATTCTTGTCGACTACTTCGTCCGTAATGGTGGCCCCCAGTGCCCTCCCGATGCCAACCCTGCTGAGTGGATGCTTGAGGTTATTGGCGCAGCTCCCGGGTCGCATACCGATATTGACTGGCACCAGACATGGCGTAACTCTCCTGAGTACGCCGAGGTTCAGCGCCATCTCGAGGAGCTGAAAGTCGAACGCTCTCAGCAGAATCGCCTTGAGCGCACCGTCTCCGCTCAAAAGCGAGAGGATAAGGCTGCCTACCGCGAGTTTGCTGCTCCTTTCGGTGAGCAGTTCCGCGAGACCACTAAACGTGTTTTCCAGCAGTACTGGCGCAGCCCTTCATACATCTACTCAAAGACTTTGCTTTGTGTCGCCTCGGCTCTCTTCATCGGTTTCTCACTTTACAAAATGCCCAACACACAGCAAGGTCTCCAGAATCAAATGTTCGGTGTTTTTATGTTGATGACGATCTTTGGTCAACTCGTCCAGCAAATCATGCCTCACTTCGTTACACAGCGTGCCTTATATGAGGTCCGTGAGCGCCCCAGCAAGACTTACTCCTGGAAGGCATTCATGTTGTCCAACATCCTAGTCGAACTCCCTTGGAACTCGCTCATGGCTGTACTCATCTACTTCTGCTGGTCTTACCCCATTGGTTTGTACCGCAACGCCGAGCCCACCGATCAGGTTCATTACCGTGGCTTCCAGCTGTTCCTTTTTACTTGGATGTTCTTGTTGTTCACCTCGACCTTCACACACATGGTTATCGCTGGTATGGAATCAGCTGAGACTGGCGGTAACGTTGCCAACTTGATGTTCTCGCTTTGCTTGATCTTCTGTGGTGTCCTCGCCACACCTGCCACCTTCCCCCGCTTCTGGATTTTCATGTACCGCGTGTCCCCTTTCACGTACTTGGTATCTGGGTTACTTTCAACGGGTCTGGCGAGAAGTACAGTCCAGTGTGCGCAAAATGAATTCGTCAGATTCGATCCTCCTCAGGGTGATACATGCCAATCATATATCCAGAACTACGAGAACAGTTTTGGCGGTTATATGAACAACCCCGACGCTACCGAGAACTGCGAGTTCTGCTCCATTAAGAGCACCGACGTTTTCCTCGCTCAACTTTCTTCCAATTATGATGACGTTTGGAGAAATTTCGGTGTTCTCTGGGTCTACGTTATCTTCAACATCTTCGCTGCCCTCGCCCTGTACTGGCTCGTCCGCATGCCCAAGAACAAGAAGGAGAAGGCTGACAAGAAGGAATCTGGCGCTCACAAGAGCACTGCGCAAGAGCAGATTCTCAATGAGCCTAGCCATGTCGGTGGCCAAGCTGACCGCGAGAAGGCCGGCAATAATGCTACCGCTACAACTACACAACGCGGTCCCTCGGTATCGCAGGATGTTTCAGAGAAGGCTTAGTCTTATCTCCATTGATTTCAATTTCTTCATGTGCTTCCAGCATTATAACCATGGCGATCTGGTTGCCTTGTTTTACATCATGTATCTTCTTCAATTGATCTTAGAGCTAGATAGATCTTTTACACGCTTACATGCTGGGTATCTCGCCTATTGCAAAGCGTGGTTTTTCGTTTTATATCTAATATAGTGTGTTGGCTATATGTCAAATCAAAAATTAGATTGTTCACTATCATTTACATGATCTGCTTCCGTCTCATTTCATCGTGCCGTCATAGTTCGTGTTTCCCTTCCAGACCATTATTTGCATAGATCCAGTCCACGAACCTGTGAACATAACGCTATTATACACTACCTCCCTTTCCTTGTATCTATCCTTTCCCAAGGTACGCCCTCGATACAAACCTTGACGTTTCACATCTTCCAAGATCGCGTTATTGCGTTAGACAGATCGGAGGTAAGCTAAGCAAATCGGGTTGCAGAAAACTTAATCATGTCTAGCCGCAAGTTCCAGATTGTGTCTGTACTAGACTGGATACCATGGTTGTATGTAAGTAAGTCCTATCCTAGACCAACACTAGGCGAACTGCTTGTTACGGAGAACGGGATCTGGAGGCACGGGCTTATTATGAGACTAATAAAGCCAAGTGTTGGAAGGACTACGTACATGTACGGGTGATAGAGATTTGATTCTTGGTGTCTTGATAGCTATGTCTAGAGGTGAAGATACCTATTTTACTTATATACTGTGTGCTACCGCCAAGGTGTCGCTACGCCCAAGGGGACTAGCTCACTTGCGCGAGGAAGAGTGAATGTAACACATGCATATGTACCGACACCAAGGCTATAAGACATTACATATAGACTCATACATATCCCACACGTGCCTCAACCTCACTAACATCCCACTGTTCAAGCTTACCGCGCACAACACAAGATGAGCGGAAATGCCGAGACATACACGGCTCGATCCGGCACGCAAACACACCAGCTGTTCCGGTTCTAGGTAAAAAGGCTTTCAATGTCGAGTCTCAGAAAGACTATCAATCGGGCATCGATGCGACCAGTATGGTAGTAGAGCATGCGCAATACAAACATATGACCGTTGGCTTTTTTCGTCAGACTCCCTGGTCTTGCCAATTTTTTTTTCATAACTCTCACGCTTCATCAAGCTTTCCAGGTGGAAGGGTCGGAGGAATGGTAACGCACGAAACCGGCTGTGCGCCTTATCATTCACCCAGAAGAATCCCGCAGTGGTTCTGATAACATCCCTTACTTGGGATCAACAGTGGCTGCGAATATACTGTTTTTGAGTACGAGGGGACGGGTCAAAACTGCAGCCTACAGTGCTGGTGCTGGACATTCCCATGTCGGAGTCTTGTCTTTGGTGATAGAAATATGAGAATTTTAGGCGCTGGCATTTGTGAGTTTGATTTAGAAGAATGGGGACAGTGTTAAATTGCATGTTTGGCCAGGGATACACCATGTGAATGCGACGTTTGAATGAGCGTGCCTGTGGGTAGCAGATTATTAGAGCACAGAGGGAATTTCCAAGATGCCTGGAGTTGAGCAGGAACGAGATGAGTGGAAGCAGGAAAAAAGCAGTATCATTGGAAAGAAAAAGGGGCTAGAATGATGGTGCGTTCTATGAGCCACGGCCACGGCCACGGCCACGGCCTCTACCTCTACCTCTACCGCTACCGCCTCTGTTGCCCCTATTCCCTTGCCTGGGACCTTGGGGTACACCTCTTGTCCATCGGTCCTTCTCGTGTCTGAGATCTTTCCATCTCTCGTCAAGGTCTCTATACTTTGATTCATCTCGTCTCAGTCTGTCCTCTGCTGACTCTGTAACAACATCACCCTGCACAAAGAGCTGCATATCCAGACCCTCTTCATTTCCTTGCTCATACATCCCCAGGCTCAGTACGTCTCCAGTCGGATTGTAAGACGACTTTACATCCACTTCGCCAGTGTCTGCGAAGCGTGTCACACACTGTGAAAGCATCGTATCAGGATATGGGTCAGCGATGCCATGGAATGTAAGAGCCTGCACCGAACCCTCGAGGCCAGCGTACAGGTTCGGACTCGTGGTC
This sequence comes from Leptosphaerulina australis, assembly GCA_026120165.1. Classification (NCBI taxonomy): domain Eukaryota; kingdom Fungi; phylum Ascomycota; class Dothideomycetes; order Pleosporales; family Didymellaceae; genus Leptosphaerulina; species Leptosphaerulina australis. The sequence continues at coordinate 32,173 of JALRMI010000258.1, forward strand.
GAGGGGACTGAAAGGCTATACACAGGTGAGTCTTCACGGCCTCGCCAGTAATCTTCCCGGTAGGCCTCGCGTTTTGGCGGGTTACGGGGGTTTAAATATAGATTCCAGCCACCGCATATCGCAGATGCAATATTCTTCGTGGCGTTGACGATGGCATTTGAAGCGTAGTCCTGGTTTCGGGGCCTAGACTTTGCCTTTGAAGGAAAGGACATTGTTGAGTAGGCCCGTGAGCCGGAGAGGCGCAAATCGAAGACTTTGACCATGCTGTGCATTGAAACGCCTACAATGACTCGTTCAAGGCCTTGCGTTGCGAGTGAGTAGATCGATGAATCATTTGTAGGATCCCAGTAAACGCTCTCAACATCGCGAGGTGATCGCATGTCGTGCAGTCTAACGATACCATCGTAGCCACCCGATAAGAAGACGTTGCCAGCTTCCGATCCGCCCTGGGCGCGATCTGAGACCGGCAGGATTGGGTAAATAGATGTTTGTGAACTTTGACCTGTACCTAGCGTAAAGGATCGATATGGTTCAGACAAGAAGCCGTCTGATGTGATCTCATACACCTGTATTGGCTCGTTGGTTGGGCCAATGCCAATAGCGACTCTGTCGCCTGATAGGAAACTGGAGGACCAGATGCGGCCAGTTCGAGCTCCTTGGATGATTGGGGTCACATCCGATAATGCTTCGATAGGCCTCTCTGATATATCGCAGTCTAGGGGGAAAAGTGTTAATGACGTGTCTCCGAGAGTAGCAGCCAGTAAAGGTGTGCTAGAAGAAGATGTAGCCAGTGCACCCACAGCTCTTCCAACGGTATTAAAACTTTGCTCAATCGTTTGAGATTGCTCTGGGTCAACATCAAGTCTTGTGAGTTGACCAGAGGCTGTTCCAAAAACCATAGCCTCGAAGCCTTGCTCTTTCTGATGTGGTTGTAGAAGGCGCAAGCTTGTGATATCGTCTCTTCCTTCATTGCTTTCTGGTATCTTGTATGTAAACCACGCGTTTAAGTGCCCAAAAGAATCGAGAACTGTACTGTTAGTGTCAGAAGGTTGCTTCTTCATGGCATCTTCGCTTGTTGAGTCCGTCTTTTTCACTCTCATAACAATCTGCGTGCCAGCAGACCATGCCAAGACTTCTCTTCTCTTGGACCACGAACCGAAAATCTCCTCATAACTGTCGATGCAAGGCTGATAGCCCATAGTTTGTCCCCGAGGTCCTCTCCATGGTACTGGATCCCAGGTGTTTAGACTGGTAGTCTCAATAGCAGGTTCCAGGTATCTTGCAACGAATCCTTTCCGGTCCCAATTCCGGTAAAGGGTGGTCAAACCGTGTACCGAATTCTGGGCATCTGCGTCTAACCCGTTCATACGGAAACGACCCTTGAGCAAAGCCTTCCAGCCATCTAACCTCGCGAACTCTGACAGTCGCCGGCTTGTCAGAGCCAAGGATAGGGCATCCCGTGGTCGGTCGAGATGGCTAGCGATTATCGAAATGATCTCATTTGGCAACGTACTGAGGGCTGCCATGATCGTTATTAATGTTGCTTGTTGTGTTGGTACATGTGCGCGCTCATCAGGAAAGCATGTCACTTTGTAGACATTTCAGACTGAAAGGTCATTAGGCACCCTTTACTATTTGGGATGTTGATTGAAGTGTGACTCTTCAATGATGACGATAGAGCCAGTTCGTGTGGCGACTGAGACCGTTAGCGTTGTGCACCAGCCACATCTCCTTTTCTCTGCAGGCACAAATTTTCAAGGGCAAATCGCAACCTGCAAGCTTGCAAATGCAGCGAAAAAGCTCATTGTAAACTGGCGATGACGATAATGGCAGGTAGAAATGACATCCTCAAATCCTGTTCCTGATGCCTGAATGATAACCAGCCAATCGATGTGAGATGCAGAATAAGGTTTGCACTAGCGCACGTGAGATCGAAACGCGCCATGAACCCTGAATTCCTAGTCTTTCCGTTTGTTCACCGCTAGAGTCGCCTCCCGACCACGACCATTGAATTGAACTTCCATTTAAAGATGGGTATCTTTATTCAGTACTACACAGTGGACTACCGTTCTTTTAACTTGATTACAATGGTTGTGACAGCTTGCGCCAAAGGATTTACTCATCCTCGGCCAACCATGTCTTCCGGTGCTTAATAGCTCGAGTTATTGGTCCACATTCTCTCTTGCATTGACAGTTCCGGGACCTATCCCGTAATTATTATCATACAAGCGCCAGCCTGAATCAGGTCTACCGGCCGCTGAGATTTGCACATCGTGACAGTTATCACCGGCCCTTCTCCACCTCATTCTGACCCTCGTGCAAGTCAACAGGAGTCGACACAACTTGCACACATTGCAAGACCTGGCTACGCAATGGCGGTCGTGCCGCCAAATGAAAAGAGAGTGTACGAGCTCATCAGTACAGTTGGGATGAATATAGACAGACTGCGCCAAGGTATTAATGCGCTCCGCCAGCTGCACGACCGTTGGACGGGCTGTAATGAAACAGCTATCAACCTAATAGCACAGCTGACTGCCTTGAGATCGAATCTGGATAACATGCATGATTGGCTCAATTATGCAATCAACGAACTGCACCCTCAGCTCCTCTCCGATTTAGATGTCTTGATGGCATCCTGCGCACTACTCGTACGACATGTGGACCATTTGATCGCGAGCTTACGGCAACCGGACCCTGAGGCAATTGACTGCGCAGTCAAGCTCAAGTATGCCGTGGGTAGCCGGTCAATGGAACGGCTCCGCGATGTTGCTGGGCGACAATCGGACGCCGTGCGTATACTGCTGGCAGCATGTAAATGGTGAGCAAGACCTGTCACGAGACTAAAGTTTGGGGGCGCTGACCTTATCAGTCACACCACTGCACAGCGCAAGATTCTACTTCACAAGAGTCGCCAAATAAAGAAGGAAGACGATTTGTCCTTGAAAGTGCTAGCCCGGTCTTCTAGATGGAATGGCGGTTGTATGGCAGTCCTTACAGACGTTTCCAGAGGCATCCAAGGACTCCGAATCTCTTACTACAGGAAGTTCAAACGGAAAGATGATCCTCAGGAGCCAACTGAGAAGGATTATGACAATGCTGCAGCTGCCATCAGATCTGAGGCGATTGACCGCGCGTTACAGGAAGACAGCATGATGCTTCGACGAGAGACAAAACTCATGCTAATGGGTCAGGACAATAGCGGCAAAGATCTTGTTATGCACCAGATTAAGGTCCTGTACGCTGGGGGCTATTACTCACCAGAAGACCGTATGAAGTTTCGAGACGCTGTGCGATCGACAGTGCGACTGCTGATCCATGCTATCATTGACCTGCTGAGAGACACTGGTATCAACCTTCCCACAGCCCTGAGTCATGATCTTGCCATCTTGCTGGACGAGGTGGACATGGTTGACACGTATTGTATCACCGTCGAAGCTGCAACAGCTGTGCAAAACCTGTGGGCCAGTGTCGAGTTCTCATCCATGTACCTTAAGAACTTCGAGATCGACTTCCCGCAATACGCGCCCTACTTCGCCCAAGAAGCTAAACGGATCGCCAGCGAAGACTACGTGCCCACGGAAGCAGACATCATCCGTCTAAACCACTCCATTGGAGGCATCAAAGAGTTGCGCTTCAATTGGGATGAACTAGATGTCCACCTCTTCAACATCAATGGCTATATCCCAGATCAATTTCGCAAGCGCTGGCTTCATCAATTTGACAGTGTCACATCGCTGGTCTACACAGTTGACGTATCATCGTACGATCGCCCCTTCTACGGTCAGACAACAAAGTCCCAACTCTTGGACGACTTCGCGAGCTTCGAGTCTTGGGCTACGTTACCAAAGTTTGCCGATTCCGCTGTTATTCTCCTATTAAACAACTTTACTCGTTTCCGTGACAAGCTGCGCTATTCACCACTGGAGACGCTTTTCCCCGACTATGTGCCGAGCGCCTCCGATCCTGACAGCTCAGCGCGTCAGTATATCTTAAAGCAATTCAAGGATGTTAACCGAAACCAGCTTTCAATCTATTCGTTTTGGGTTGATCTTGACATGAGCGATAATCAGCACCTCTATGCTGCGCTGAAGAAAACATTGCAACACATTCAGCAGCGTAAGGCGAGGAGTGCGGTGTGGCAGAAGAGCGAGACGAGTAAAAACACCGGCGCAGGGCTCACAAAGAAATTTACGAATAGTCGGTTGAATTTGCGGTCAAGGAGTGGGTCGAAGTTAGAAGGGTTGTTATCAAAGAAGTCAGTAGATAGCGAGCCCTCATGATGAGATCTTCGTGGGTAAGGTGTTTTGACTGAGCAGACTTGTGGGATTGGTTTACTGCTTGGAGTTATGAATGCAAAATACCATGTTAACTAGTACCTATAGATATTAAATGGGTCGGAGTAAGTGATTATGTACAGGTGGTAGATGCCTACGATACACACGGCCGTGGTCGCACAATAATAGTAATATTCCACAAGGAATGATGGCATGAGACGTGTGCTCATTGAAGTGGTACTGTCTTATGGATTTTAACAGGGCTCATAGGGATAACACCTTTTGCCATATGTATTTGAGCATGTCTCAGCCTGCGAATTCTCGTTGTATTGGTACGGTAATTGCGATAGGTAATACCCTGAATCCATTACTGCCTCCTGCTGATACGCTGTGTGGGAATACGCAGAGCCAAAATCCAGTGATTGCCAATAGGACGGATATATTGCGTAGGTTGGTTGATGCGATGAGACAAGTGTAAAGGAACTTGTCCCGGCTGACCATGGCGTTTCCCATGACGGATGGTCTATAATTGTATTTGTGTTGTAGGCAGTTGTACGTTGAGATGGTTCGATGCAGGGATATGTGTATGGGAGTGACTGCTCGATAGACGATGTCTGATTGGAAACCATTGCGTGATCAGATTCTCGAGGGCTGGAGTGACTAGACAAAGCCGCAACTTGAGGTGAGGAACTTGCATCGAAACGCTCGTGTTCAATCGATCCGGAACAGGATCGGTCTTCGTAAGAAGCCATGGATCCAGTATGAACTTGGCGCTCACCTAAGTCACCATCCTCGAGTAGCTGCTGGAGTTGCCGGAGCTTGCGCTTGCGCTTTTCTCCTGTCGAATGAGCTGTATCAGTACTCTATGGTGACTGTCTGGCCTTACGAGAGAACGTACGGTAGTTTCGTGATGCTATCCTATTCTGTTGTTTTCGCGCCTCACTATTTGTTTTTCTCGGTTTGACGTCTGGTTCCTTTATTGTTGTTGACTGTGCTTTCGATGTAGCAGATGTTTCTGGCTGAGCCATAGTTATGGGATCGCGTAAGCGTACTTTGGATTGAGAGCAGGTCGGCGATCTTGCAGTCGAGTCACAATGCATATGGCAAAGTGGGATTAACAGAGACATGCGGCTCTTCAACATTGTATAACAAGGTGCCACTCTTCAGCCTCGATCTGAGGGGGTTACCACTAGCCGGAAATAGCATGTAGATTCGTAGGTGAGCCGCTGATTAAGGTGGATAAGAATAGCAATCTGGATGTACAAAAATGGCGGACGTAAGCGAGCATACGCAGCGTGCTTCCACCTCCAACCTGGAGTTTGATCGCGATGCATGAAACACAAATACTGCCATATCGTAACTGTATTCGGATGCTGTACAAGACTTTGTGGCGCATGACAGTTTTTGCGCAGCTCTATAAACGCTTCCACGCTGAGTATGCTCCCCCTTGGCGGTGTAAGTTTGGCCCAGCTCCAATGTTTACATCGGGTGTCTGATTGTTATCTAAATCTGCTAAATAGCCACAGAGAACGTATGTTGCAAAGCATCTTAGCTCCGAATTTAGTCCGTCGAAGTGGGACAATGTGTGAGAGATGCACGCTTACAAGGGACCTTTCATACGTCTCAACGGCCGGGGATGCCGCTAGACGTGGCAAAGACACGAAATGATTTACGACATAATACGGGAGACGGGATGTCATGTGAAGTGCTGGTGTCGTGTCGTGACGGTGAAGTTCAGCGTGCTTTGTTGTTGCAAAGCTGCGGAAGGCTAGCGTCATGATGACTGAGCCACGCTACCTCAGTCTCACTCCGCTCTTTCGTCATGGAAAAATTCATGATTTATTTCTGCTTACAGTCATCTTCAAAAACGCGGACAATTAGCGTAAGGTCATTCGTACAGATCAGTAATCTCTGGCTTCACATGTGACCCACAGAAAATATGACAATCAACCCAGCAACGCAAAAAGGAACGATCTCTCTTACTTCTACAACTCACTGAGAGAACCATCTGTTCAATGGTACCAAAATCACTATTGTTCAACCGGGACATGGAATATCAAAAGATGCAGACGGTTTGGATCTTCGACTTATGGCTAAATAAGTTTGGCACAGTGCATTCTAGCAAAGGCTGTGAAGATTAGCCGTTCAGTGTAAGTTGCAACACACAATCTTCTGGGAAACCTTCGCACACATTGACGCAGCGAGTATTCCTCTGCAGAGTGGAAGGGGGGTAATCAGGCTGCTATACCTGGAAACAGCTAAACCGCCAAAGATCAACGTGCAAACTCTGAAAAGCAAAAATCGCGACAAAAACTTGGCTCGCGGGAGGACCTGGGGTTGTTAGGCTCGCTAAAATGCGAACGCATACGCCCCTGATGAATCCTCTTCTGGTTCGGAGCCGACGGCCAGAACATCCATGGGCCGCTGCAAGGTACGCCTTCAATTTTTCCTGCAGGGACGCCTATCCGTTCTCTTTCCCCACAACCGACTGTTCCCTGTCATTTCCGTTGCAAAACAGCAAAGCGGCTATCATAGAAAACAATGAGACAGCTCTGCAATCCTGCGTTCATTTTCCAGGCGAATCGCGTACCAGTTACGACAGCTGGCTCGACGTAGTGAGTAGATATAAGAGTGTAAGTATCGAGCTGCCCCCTCCTGCGGAACGTCGGGTATTTTTCAAATCTAGAACCCAGCACAAGGACATCTGGATTTTCCTGCACTGAATAAAGCACCTTCTTGAACAGGTCCAACTGTTTACCTTAATCGAGCGACCGCGCACCTCTGTCGTGGATCTCCATCGGCTGTGGCTTGCCTGGAATTGAAAACTACACCACATGCGTAACTTCACAATATCTCCCCCTTGTATCTGGGGTGGCACAAAGATAGGCTTCACTAATGGAGCAGCTTTGCAAGGACACCCGCATTTACCGAAGCGGTAGTCAAATAGAAACCCCGTCTCTCTAAGAAACTATCTCAGTGTATATGTGGGCAATCGATAACTCATGCATACACCACAATATAGAATTGATATTTGATGGCGTTGAGACTGAATTGCTTGAAGCCACGGCCCGGGCCGTTCAGCATATAAATTCCCTAGCAACATCTTCCGAAATGAAAGCAGCAAACACTGCAGCTTCTACCCACTTCAGCTCCTTTCCTCTTGGTTGTCTTATTATTCAAGATGGCTTGTCGGTTTGGCTCTCCAGATCTTGTCACCTCACTGTCCGGTACTAATGCCTTACCAACTTTCGCCTTCGACAGTGCGAACAGCAACTATCTAGGCATTGCGGGAAGCTTCACACTGAGTAAGCATCGAACAACAGTTGAGAGAATTAAGATAAACTGACAAAGATAGACAATGGCGCAGCTTGTTCCTTTCCCACACGCTACGTCATGCAGCAAAGGACTTCTACATATGCCATTACACCTGTCATAGTCACTGCTGGACGAACAACCACCTGTTCGGTTCTGGCACCTCCATCGATCACACCCAGCGCGAGTAGCTCCACCACATATTCTGGGTTTGAATGTCCAAGCGTCACAGATAACCAGTTATCACCTGGAAGTTATACACTGAGATTCAATCAACCCAATTTCGCGGGCGCCCCTACCATTTCATCACGAACATTCATTGTTGCTTCGCCTGTCTTCTCTACTGATCGAACTACTACGACTGTCTTCGTAACCATGACTGCTTCAGGCGCCCAGGATACTACAACCACGTAAGTGACTTTCTTTAATTTCGGGTATAGCGGCTAATACACATGTAGCTATACTAGTACCTCGACTGTTTCCATAATTGGCACTATAGGGGCAGATTCGACCGTCACACAAACCTTTACTAATGCACCTACTGCTACCACCACCATCACAGACATCGTCAGCTCCTGCGCTTCTGCATCGGACGTTTCTAGTAGCTTGATAGCATCTTCAACACTGTCTTCATCTACCAGTACACCAACTAGTGTTCTGCCTGTCTCTGATAATGGACAGTGTGGTCAGACTAGTGGTCAGACTTGTGCCGGCTCTACCTTTGGCTCGTGCTGTTCTTCATACGGATATTGTGGAAACACTGACATCTACTGCTTGACCACCGAGGGGTGTCAATCTGGTTATGGTAACTGCACTACACCCTCCCCTGTGTCCAGTAGCTCCCCTCCTACTCCTTCTTCGACTGTGAAGGTCTCGATAGACGGCACTTGTGGGGGTGATAATGGTTATATCTGCCCTGGTAGTGGCCTAGGAGACTGCTGTTCACGTGAGTCCCATAAACCTCTAATTGAAGATTTGCCGCTAACATAAACAGCATATGGCTGGTGCGGTTCAGGCAATTCCCACTGTGGTGCAGGATGTCAAAATGCGTTTGGTATTTGTTCTGGCTCTACACCTACTGGCACTGCTCCTTTGCCGACATCCACCCTTAAAGTCTCTCTCAATGGAGCTTGCGGTGGTACTACAGGACAGACCTGCTCTGGAAGTGACTTCGGTCCTTGCTGTTCCGAGTATGGATACTGTGGAAGCGGAGATCTCTACTGCGCCGGGTCTTGCCAACCAACATTTGGTACCTGCAGTGCCACTCCCGCAAAACGCTCCGCAACTAAGGGTAACCTTCATGCAGCGCCTTTTGCAGCTGCGAAGCGCTCTACAGATCAAATCCGGAAGGAGAAGCGCGCTATTGGAGGTGCTGGCCCTGATTACACCTACCCTCCTGTCCCTCGTACGACTGTTACATCGACTGCGACACAAACTATCTCACTTATCCTAGCTTCAGGAGGAGGTGCATCTACCGTTTCGAGCTTAGTTGTCGTCACCACAATCTTGCCGTTACCTGGAAGCACTGTGACCACAACGACGACAGTGCTGCTTCCCACTATCACCGAGACATCTCGATTTTTCCAGACTGTATGCCCTACTTCTGCATGAAGATGAGCTTTAATGGCGAACCGGCAGCAAAACATTGCATATAATGCCCCCTTTTTTTTTAGTAAACTGTCCATGATTATAGTTTTGTTGGGGCATTGGGGATGAAAAGGTAAATTGTAAACGTGTCACTTTCCGCTTCAGTGCAGTGTCAGCTGTAGAGATTGGATCGCTGTGTATTCAAGACTTGAATGATAGTTATATTGGTATTATGTACCAATTGCAATGGTCAATAACGATTGTTCCACTATGGCAGCATCTCCCACCCGGACTCGATACACCAGTGTATACTGTTCTTTCGAACCAAACTTTACTCGAACTGAGAGTCTTCTGGCACTGGCCCCCCACCAGAATGGAATGGGTTCAAATTTTGAAGCAAATGCTAGTGTTTGTTTCACTGATCCGGCACAAACTGATGCTTTCACTCTGTGGCCAGATTGGGTATCGCGCGGATCGAGCAAACGGTATCCCATAGTGTATAAATATGCAATCTCCTCCAACATGAGAGGGCGAACCCAAGAATCTGAACCTACAACTGGCAAGCTAGCAGATGACCCAGACGTCACTGCTAGCCCTTGCTACGTAGGAGATTCGTGGTACGACACAACAAATCCATTCTCTTTGATCTACTCACCCTTGATACTTTCATCCCAACCCGTGCCATTGCGCAACCGTAGACTAGTGCTCCGCGACATTACGGGCACTCGATTAACAGCGTCCAATATACCTTATCACTTCACGGGCAGGTATATCGACAGATTTTAAAAAAAAAAAAAAAGGGGGGGGGGGGGGAGGGGGGTATGAACTTCTGGGTTATAGCTGTCGATATACCTGCCCGTGAAGTGATAAGGTATATTGGA
>JALRMI010000259.1:0-42211 GCA_026120165.1 Leptosphaerulina australis
TATTCTTCGGAGCGGAACAACTAAGTATCTGATCACGCTTTACCCTTTTCAAACGCGGACGGCCGAATAGCAAACACGGACGGCCGAATAACATTGCCCAAAAAGTAAGAAATATACCTTTTGGTTGGATCACTTCCAAATTCCGCAGCGATTGCACTCATGGGCTGGATCTTTGTCGTGTCGCTGATGTTGCTCATGACAGCAAAGAACTCTTTGTAAGCATCTGGGTAAGCCACAGGCTTCGTGTAGTCGTAAGCAGCTCGAACAACATCCGTGAGGCTCGTTGTTGAATACCCTTGAAAGACAATGAGCGCGGCATTGGGGTCTTTGTTTGTGTTCAAACCAAAGTTGACAAGAGCCTTAAAATGCTGATCAGCGGTCGATGCAGGATAGGTGACAATACCTCCCCATAAGTTTTCGTTTTCAAAAGTTTCCATATCGTATCGTGTCAGAATTCCGAAGTTGTTGTTGCCGCCTTTGAGAGCGGTGAAGAGGTCAGAATTTGTGCTTTTGTTGGCATCCATGATGCGACCATCAGCAAGAACAACCTGAAAGTTTACCACATTATCGCAAGACAGCCCAACTCGAGGGGCGTAGTGGGATATCCCGCCCCCCAAGAGGAAGCCTCCAACGCCAACAGTGGAGCCACGACCCCCAGCTACCATACGTCCTAGTGGCTCAAGAGCTTGGTAGACGGAACCCCATCGTGCAGCTGGTGAGATGCTTGCTATCTTGGTACTAGGTTTATACACCGTTTGGTTCATGTAAAGCATATCAATGGTTACACCATCATCGATGTTGTTGGCGCCCGGAATTGGAGTATGACCGCCAGAGCGTAAAGCAAACTGACAAGGTTTCAAAAGGCTGGCTGCCTCCATAGACGCTAAATGAAAATCAAAAGGCTGGCTGCCGTGAGGATCTTCACAGTCGTGGAAACTTCCTCCGCGCTTTTCGGTTGCACAATACAGTTGGGCGCCAACTTGCTCTTGCCATCAAAGTAGGAACCGAGACTTGCTTCGTCTGCGTTTTGCTCGGGCAAAGCCACACGCTTAGAAATAGGGCTGAGGGTCAGGATAGTGCACTGGGGAAGGTTAGATGAGCGATAACAGGCATGAAACTCTTTACGCAGTAATTTGGGAATAGAAATTGAATTGTAGACTCAATTTCGGTCACATTCTGAGCAAGTGACAAATCGAAGAAAGCTGCAGCAAGCAGAACAAAGCTGAGACAAAACATAACGAACCGTTTGCTACCCAGACGGGCGGTACGTAATTCTCAATGCAGAAAAAGGATCAAATCCAGAATTTGTGAAAGCATTCTACGCCTTTTAATCTGAACGGTACCGGACAATAGTTGGAGAATCCATAGGTACGTTGAACAAGTTGGTAAGAGTGAAGCTAAGAGAATGTGGATATCCTAATTTCTGGGCACCTCATGACTAGTCTGGCATAGGTCTTTGCGCCGAACGGCACATGCAAAAAAGAAATTGGCTCTGATCTTTGCCGCACATGATAGTAGTGTTCATTCTCTAGGAACTTAAATGCTCCGGGATTCACTACCAGACTGGATATGATGCCCCAATCACATCACCAATGGCAGTGCTTACGGAAGCGGTTGCAATAACCCTTATTCTACAACCTGGTTACTTTACTTTTTTAGTCCCTAGCCCTGATCCGAAGGATCACACTCCACCGTTGGTACGTCCCGTTCCTCACCGTACAAAAGCTTCTCCTCGGCTACATATCGAAGTCAGTGTGTGGATGGGCACGACATGGGAAAGTATTGTTCCTCTTCTAAGCTCTGGTTTTGTATGAGTGGATTCCTAGCATACGACCAGAGTGCCTAGGGCGAATCTGGCCTAGCGGCAGATCCATCCTGATCTCTATAGGCTAAGGAAGATACCCGGTCACTGACACAGTATGTTGAATCAGGTGGTTAAGAAAAAGTTCATCGAAATTTGCCAACAACGCAGAAATCCCATATAGACATGGAATTGCTGCCTGTCAGTTCATCAACGCCAAACCCAGGATCATATTGCCAGTTCTGCGAGATAACCGAGTATTATGAGTAGTATGAGTGCTCTCTAGTGCCAATTTTACTAGATGACCTCGAACCCCATGGCGTTACAAAGACCCCTCTCGAAGATCACTTGCAGGGTCGTCCGGTTTAAAAAAGAATGAAGCGACGGACGTGTGAGACAGGCCTGAGATTAGGAAATATCGCATTATCCAGCAGTCAAAAGGAGCGACAAAATGAGGCTTGAATCCGGCATCAATCAAGCATGACATATTCGTCTTAACTCTATCCAACTTCGACTGTCGAATCACATGCCCTGGTGCAACGAACCAAGGTTATACAGGCGCACTGCCAAGAATCTGAAACGATAGAAGAATCCTACTGGACCCAGGCAGTACAAGGGAGCAGAAACAGTGAACATGGCCAGTCCCCTACAGTGCAGGCAGCGACGACGTGTGTAGAATATCCGACCTCGCAAGCTCAGCCTCCTCCAGAACAGCCTGCTTTTTAGGAAACGACCACCTCCCGTTATGTTTGAGCAGTAAAAAAGTAGCAACTCGCAAGTTGATGCAGCTACTTCAGGGGTAACATCAATTGATTTTACTATGACAAAAAATAACCTTATGTTTAGGACATCTAACTCCGTTCCAAAATCAAGATCGGTATCACAACAAGTCCATCATGCGATAGCAGTGTCCAGAGCAAAGAGCCTCCAGTCCTATCAACACGATCAAGAAAAATGGCTCGAACGGGCCGATGACAAGATCATTAACAGAAGTTTAAATGAATGATAATATGGGCTGTGGCCTGTCCATCCTGATAAAAATTGATACCTTTGCCTACAGCCAAGAGCATTTTGGGCAAGGGCGCAGAACCCACTAACTAAACGATAGCATTTGAGCCAGAAACAATGGTATCCGGACCATTTCTACGCTAAGACAAAATCAGTGGTAGTATGTGGAAAACAGTGGTAGATGGGGAATTTTCGCACTGACGAGTGGCATTTCGGTCATTAGCGATATAGCACAACATAATCCATTCCCGTTGATCCACACATCCTTCATACTTTCACCCCAACCCGTGCCTTTGTACCACCGTATACTAGTGCTCCACAACATCTACGGGCATTCGATCAACAGTGTTCAAAATACCGTCCCATTTCACGGCCGGGTGTACGGACCACAACGGTCTTCCCAAAACAGTACAGCAATAGACGGCAGGTCGGACGGGAGGACTTGTTTTCAACGTTATATGGTCATATGTGATGATTTGGTAGATTTTAGAGAATACAATATCACAATATGAGAGATACAATATCTTCTTGTCCAGTCAATAAATTTGTCCTTGATTTCCCCGTGGATGGCAGGCAGACACCAGACTACTGGAAGTGATGATCTACGATAAGCCCATAAGACTTCGTAAACAGGAATTTGACAATAATGAGGCCCGTTATTCTGCTTGTGCTTTGGACGCTCCACTGGAGCACAAGCGAATCTGAAAGCTGCGTTAGCCGCCAGCAATAATACCACACATATGCTGGAGCTCGACGAACACAAACCCCAACAGCGACCTCAACCAACAGCGTAGCTCTGGGGCTGAACTTATTTCTTGTACTCCAAAGGCTCGTAAACAAGGAGGCCTTACCGGGCCACGCAACGCGTAACCAAATGCATCATGTGTCCAAGTAACTTCATCCCTGCACTTCATTACAGCGGCAATTGTAAGTACAATGGCATAGGTTCTCGAAAACATTCTACGTTACAGTTTCTATTGGTATACCCGCCTGCGAAACGGGAAGGTGTCTTGGACGCTGTTAATCAACTATGTTGCAGAACGCGAGTTCATGGTGGCACAAAGGCGTTAAGAGTAAAGCGTGAAGATTGTGTTGGTCAGAAAAGAGTAGATTGTATTGTACCGCGAATCGCCTACGTGGCAGTGGCTAGCAGTGACATCCGAGTCCTCTACTAGCCTGCCAGTTGTAGATTCAAAATCCTCAGGGTTTCCCTTCTCTATGGTGGTCGTGATCGTATGTTCATGCACCAAGGAGTGTCGCTTTCTTAATCTTCACGATGCCTGATTCGGCCACGGAACGACAAGTCAAATTCTGCTATGAACACTTATGCGATATGTGGTCTGATTATTCCAACGTTAATATGAATTGCGGTGCGAAAGCAGTTATCGTGTGTGATCTGCTTGACAATAACCACCCTTCATTAAGTGTTAGGAGTTCGACACTATGTCCGCTATTGACACAACGACCACTTTGTCATTATAATAATTGTATGTTTAAAAAACCAATATTATGTAGTTATCATACCAAAACAAGTGATTGATTAGTTGACTGAATTTTCGTTCGAGCGAAATGCCCTCGTCCGGCCTCTCTTGGTTCACCGCAACCTAGTCGCTACAATGGGTGTTCCTGGCATGTCATGGGGCCATGGAAGTCTACGACATCAAAGTAAAATATTTCTCAGGTCACACAAACGGTTAAATTGTCAGTAGCCACGATAGTATGACATCACAATGTTCGGAAGGTGCAAGTCAACATCTGTTGAGAAGACCAGAATTCGAACGAGGTTGTCGGAAAGCATGCTCATGCTGTAAGCATGACTGACGGTCTGGTTCATGCGCAAGGAGCTCTTGGGGTTGTGACTCTGTAACCATAAAATAATGTAGTCGACACAGTACGCTTCAGCTTCCCGCTCCACTACTCGGCCCAATCGGCTCGCCTGCAATAGTCCTGCTGTCAAAAGTAAACAGGGTAAAGAATCTACCTAACTGCAACCAATTTTTAGTTCAGCAATGGCGAGACCTTTTCAATGTACCAGTGTGAGCGAACGAGTGTGCCATGTGTGTGTTTGTCAAGAAATGAGATATCATTTAGCTTTTGCATTATCCTTTTTTCCCTTTTGAAGACCGTGACCTTCCTGTAGATTGGACAAGATACCCGCGCCTAAGGAAAAGCGCAAACAAGGCACATCCAAGATCCAATAAAAAGACTATATCTACACATCGTCATCATCATCGTCGTCACACTCTCACCTCACGCTATCCTCGAACATCTAGTTGTTTTCAGGGCGCAGAGAGCGGACGGCCTTTCCAGCGCGCCAGATCTCAAGGTCGTCAATCTCCTTGAGCTCAGCAGCGTACTTCTCGCGGTAGTCAGGCTGGCTGTTGTACTCGAGCGACCTCTTGGTCTCGGTGCCGTCAGCAACAGATGTGTAGAGGTCGTTGAAGACAGGCTTCAGCGCATCCTTGAAGCGCTTCTGCCAGTCGAGAGCACCACGACGGGCAGTTGTGGAACAGGCGTTGTACATGTAGTCCATACCGTGGGCGCCAATCAAGGGGTAGAGGGATTGGGTGGCCTCCTCAACGGTCTCGTTAAAGGCCTCAGAAGGAGAGTGGCCACGTTCGCGGAGAACCTCGTACTGGGCGAGGAACATACCGTGGATTCCACCCATCAGGCAGCCACGCTCGCCGTACAGGTCGGAGTAGACCTCCTTCTCAAAGGTTGTCTTGTAAAGGTAGCCGGAGCCAACGGCGACACCAAGGGCGATAGCCTTCTCCTCGGCCTTGCCAGTGACATCCTGGTAAACGGCGATGGAAGAGTTGATACCGCGGCCCTCACGGAAGAGGGTGCGGACAGTGCGGCCGGAGCCCTTGGGCGCGACAAGGATGACGTCAATGTCGGTGGGGACCTCGACCTTGGTGAGGTCCTTGAAAACGGGGGAGAAACCGTGGGAGAAGTAGAGGGTCTGGACCAGTCAGTACACAATGGCGTTCTTGGTAGAACAGAGGAAGTCTTACCTTGCCAGCGAGCTGGGGCTTGATCTGGGGCCAGGTCTCAGACTGGGCGGCATCTGAGAGAAGGTTCATGACAATGGTGGACTTGCCGATGGCCTCATCGATGTCAAACAGGTTCTTGCCGGGAACCCAGCCATCCTGCTCGGCCTCCTTCCACGAAGTACCGTTCTTTCGTACACCAACGATAACGTTCAGGCCGTTATCACGGAGGTTGAGACCCTGGCCGTGACCCTGGGAGCCATAGCCGATGAGGGCAAGGGTGTCGTTCTTGAAGTATTCCTACTCAATTGTCAGCTTACGATGCCATTGAGATCAGAACTGGTGCCATTGAGGCGTGTGAGACTCACGAGAAGCCTCTCCTTGGGCCAGTCGGCACGCTCTATCATCATCGTTAGCATGTGTTCTAGTGCACACATTGGCTTCAGTACTCACCATAGACAGTCTCCTTGGTGCCAGCGAAGTCAATGGTCTTGATGCCACGGGTCTGCTGGAACTGTGTAGAGACAGCAGCCTTGGGGGCAGCTGTGCGGGAAGCAGCGTTGATAGCTGAGACAAAGGTGCGCTTCTGGATAGGAGCGGCAGCCAATTGCCTGGCGGCGTTGCGGAGAGCACGAGGAGCTTGTCTTGAGGCCATTATGAATGTGCGAAGAGTGTGTGAGGGTATCTTGATGAGAGAAGTATGGGGGATTGTTGACTCTTTATGGGAGACGTCTGGCTATGTGGAGTCCACTTTTTGTCCAAGCTCCAGCCGACACCGGGGCCTGGAGCTGGTAGCCGGAGATGCGAATCGCTCCCCGAGACCAATCAAATCGTCGCCTATTCCATATAAATGGGGCACCCCATCACAGTCACAGATACCCAAATTTATGCGGAGGTCATTGTCAAATGTCAGAGCGCGTGGTGTCAGATTAGAAACACTTTTCACTGTATCCTCAAGGCTTTCAATTGCATTCCTAACGAGCCAGCATCGTGCCAAACGTCAGATATCCACTCGAGATCGACAAATTGCCAGGAAATTTCCCCAGTTGCGTCATAAAGCACGGGCATTCACATATCACCGTGGCCGGAACGTTTGGCACGAGAGGAAGAGTTCTGAATCTGTTAAGTATTTACAGCAGACACCTCGAGCCAGAGAGGTAATAGTGCTCTGTGAGTTAAGTTCTTTGATGAATAATATGGTTGGGTTGCAGTAACAAAGAAGCACAATCAACACTCTCGTAGCGGCGATTACAGACGCGATGCAAGTTCCACAGCGGCAAACCACAACGGTTAACAGGAAGTTCATCGGCAACCTCCGAAGATAACTAAATGCTGCCGAGAAAGTTTCTGACCATGGTCTCTGTTGCTGTTGCGCTACATATCTTGAAATTGACATTCATAGAAGAAAAGGTAATAACGTATTTGGTGCGGTGTAGTTCACTACATTGTCGCAAAGCAACCTATACACAAACGCCGCGCTCGAAAAGACGCCGGTCTTCAAATGCCCGCTCTAACGTAAAGGATGTAAAGCCTGGTCCGCCACTGTCCATCATTCCTTCTTACTGCAATGCCAGCGCTTGCATAAGCATACTAACGCTACATCTGCTGAACGTAGTAGTACCGAGCCGCGGATTGCTCTCATGTTCGTGATTGTCTTCCTTATGTCAAGCAACAGCTTAAAAAAGACGCTCACTTGAGCACTCGATCGAATGTTTGTCCCCTGACCGCCCCACCGCCCAAGCTACTCCTAACGTTCCTCTTGAACCCCTCCCTGTTGACCTTCAAATCCTCTGCCGCCTCCTTGTTCAAGGGATCACTCGCATTCGGCTCTAGGAACAAAAATTGCAGCCCAACAACCACCGCATTCAAATTCAGCACCGGCTTCCAATCCTCCCTGAGAATGTTTAAGCACACATTGCCCTCGAGATCGATGTTAGGGTGGTAAATCTTCTGCGTGCATTTGACTTTCGGCGGGTCGTGAGGGAAATTCTGGTTGATGGCAAAGCTGAAGTTGAAGCGCCCGCCTTTGTACATTCCCTCGTCAGGATCGATGGTAAGTGTGAAGTTGAGGATGTCATCAGGGTTGGGAAAGTGTGTTTTCATGGTTGTACCAAGGGAGAGCTCTTCAAGATCTATTTGGTGGCTTAGTAGGTGTGTGACGGTATGGAGGGGAGGTTAAAGCCTCAAATACCTTTCTGTGCACGCAGCTGGGCTGGTGTCACTTTCTTCTTCTTACTTGTTGCGGCGGCCGCAGCATCGTCTTCAGCCTGCTTCTTCTTCTACAAAGCTGTTAGCTGGCTGTATCGAACAGCCCGTAGCGCCAAGCGCGCTGCAAGGTACTGTGACGTACCATGGACCATATTTTCATCATCTTGGCGGTACTGTGCAAAAATATACCCAGAGTTGGGAGAAGTGTTCAAGGCCGCGTGTAAGAGGAGGGCGATTGCGAAAGTCGCGTTGGGCGCAGTGAGTCGGGTAGTGGGGCAAATAGCGGGCAGCAAGCGGCGTGGTGAAGCTTGTGGGACGCGGTGAGATCAAATGAGGGCCACCTGTTTAGCGTAGCAGTCGCAAAACCAGACAAGAAGTTAATTTGAATAAGAGGTAGGCGAAGGCGAGCTAAATAAGAGTCTTATGATAGAAAGGTAGTTCTTGCTCCTGGAGGCGTGCCACCATCTCGACGTGGGGAGGGCTAAATGCCGAACTTCAAGCGCGCCACTGTCGCCTGAATGGTCAATTCTCTTCGACCTACCCTACAGCCTTCGTCACAAGAGTAAGTTATTTTTGCAACTGTAACTTAAAGTGACATGAAATTCGGGCATAAAAGGCTTGTGCACCCTATTTTCAGGCAGCGAATGTATAGTACTGACTCGAGGCAGCAATTGTTGTGCACGCCTTGTCTGCAATTATCCTCCATTACGTCCTACCACTAGTGACGCCCAGATCAACAACGGTGTGGGTTCTGCGTATTATTCACCCTAGGAAGAGTTGTGTTTCATCGAGAGTGCAGGCTGTCTACCGACTATCGTCATGACAGCCCCAGTGCGAGGTGCCCTTTGCTTCCCTCAGTCATCTGTTGATCAGATTGACCCCTACGTTCCAGGACCCAGTCCATGCAACTACAGAAAGTCGCACTCTAGAAGACCGCATGTCACGCTGACCTTTGCGACATCCCTAGATAGCCAACTCTCCCTTGCGCCTGGTGTGCAAACAGTCTTGTCTGGTTCCGAATCGAAAGCCATGACACACTATTTGCGTTCGCGACACGATGCAATCCTCATTGGCGTAGGGACTGCCGAAGCAGACAATCCATCTCTAAATTGCCGCATCGAGGGTGTTGGTGGATACGGTGGTGATGGTCTGAAAGGGCAACCAAGACCGGTTATCATCGATCCCAAAGGACGCTGGCAATTCACTGCTGAAAGCAAAGTACTCAGACTTGCAAAGGAAGGGAAAGGCCAGGCGCCCTGGATCATCACGAAGGTTCTTTTCGATGAAGAGAGAACAAAATTACTGGAGAGCGTGGGGGGCCAAGTGATAGTAGCTGGTCCTGGACCTTCTCCCACATCGCGGATACCTTGGGAGTATGTGATGGAGGTGCTCAACGACAGAAACGTCGAGAGCGTGATGGTCGAAGGTGGAGGTAGCGTCATCAATGATTTGCTGGCACCAAGAAACATTGGCTATGTCGACACGATCATCGTGACGATTGCGCCGACCTGGTTGGGCAAAGGAGGCGTGCAAGTTTGCCCTGATGAGCGACTTGAGCATGGGGTGAGACTACCCGTTGCGAGACTAAGGGATGTGAAGTGGGTGCCTCTGGGAGATGATGTGGTGCTTTGCGGGACACCAGGGCAAGACTAAGAGCTATCGCTGCAGCTAGTAGCGGAGAGGTGGTGGCCCTGTCGAGGTCTTCACTTCTCTATTTGGCAACCCCGCCCAGGGCAATTCCTCAGAAGCTTCACCGTCAAACAATTTCTTGACACTTTCCGGCAATCCTGCTGTGAGGTCTGTTGCCTGTTCTTCGTTCCATCCCCTCTGCTTCCTCTTCCTACCGAGTACTTCCCCAGTCCCAAGCGAATCTTCTGCCCATGGAGCGTACCCAAACTTCTCTTCACCCTGCAGTGTGCTCTCAATCTCAGTACTCGACATGACTGGGTCTATACCTTGGACCTGTATGCGGTCTTTTGGCCAATGGATCGCAGGAGCATGCAGTTCGAGGAAGCGTCTTGTCTTGAATGCATGGGTGATGATTCGAATATTTTGAGGATAGCGTCCAACTGTCTGTCGAAACAGCAGGATGCTGAAGAGCAGGTTCTGAAGAGAGTCGGTAGCCTTCTCTTCCAGCAGTATCCGGCCTTTGCTGTAAAGCTGGTGCGCGCGACCGCCACCAATGTGCCCTTGGCCTAGCTCCTGCGCGAGAGCAGCGTGGTAGTAGGAACGGGCTTCACTCAGAGGCGTGAGATTCTGTTTGGTGGCGCCACCACTGAAGATGAGGATTGTGCTGTCTTGGTTCCACAACACATCTTCTTTCCAGGTGGCATTAGCTCCAGTAGTCATAACATCGAGGCCAGCCTGGATGTGCGCCAAGAACGTCTCGTGCTCTCCAGGCTTGCCGGTTGCTGGGTCAGACTTTTGGAAAGGCGCAAGGTGCCAATTGTTTTCATCGTGAGGGCTGTATGTAGGGAAGCTGGGAGCTTCGACATCAGGATGAAAGATAGCATGACAACAGACAATTACGAGATCTTCAATGCCATTGTTGTATTTTGATCTGGAAGACGCAAGCTGCTCTGGATGCACAAAATCTGGGTTATCACCTATTGTGAACTCAGTGGCTGTAAACTCTTCTGAAGGCTTTGTAGTGGCTGCAGAGCCGCTCTTCGTGTTCGCCTTCGACTTTGGCAGGGCTGTCAACGCTGCGGCTGAAGCCATATGAATGGGGCTGTGGCGGACGGCAGTACGCGAGAGCCTGGGAGGGCACTTTGGCTGTGCTGAGTGCTATGGTGAAACCGACAAGCCTGTCTAAACGTGGTCAGCGAAACCTAAATTTTGAGACGGTTGACGGATGCAACGGCATACGAGAGATGTCACTTGTAGTCTCAGTTGAACGATAGGGGATAGGTCACGATACGCTTGCAGACTTGGGTACTGCTGGCAGTGTCAGTGGATGTTTGTTGAGGCTGATGACGCAGTTAGAAGGCACGATCTGGCGACATCCCCACTATCGCGCTACCATAGCAGTACAAAGTACCCAAAAGGAACACAAGACAACAGCCTTTGGCTGGCTTGTGCATGCCAGCATACCGTCGTGAGTCTGCACTTGTTGCACTTGCAGCAGGGTCTGATGGTCTTGAGGCTTCACAATACCAAAGTACTCAAAACTCAAGACAGGCTGATTTACGAAGCTTGGAAGAAGAACATGGTCGTCTGCCATGGATGCAAGCACCAACTCTAACAACTGCCCGTATTCTGATCGACAAATGGAGAGTGTGCAGTTCACTTTGACTCCTTCCAGAAGCTCTCGTAGGGCGACTCCTAATTTTATGCTGGCCAGGCGAAGCGTCTTTAAGCGGGTGGTCCAACGGCGATATTAGATCAGGTCCCTGGCCCACTTCACCGAGAAAGGGGAGCTTAATTTCTGGGTGGTCCCTGCAACACTTTAGGGAAAGAAGTGAGATTTTGATGCCAACACAGCAGCGCGGCGGGGCTCAATAACAACTAGGGCTGATGCTATCAAGGCCTGCCGACCGTACGATACAAGTGCACAGTAAGACTGCATGTACGTCCCAGAAGTATACAGCTCCTCGAGGAAGAGCAGTTTTCCACAGCCTTGAAGGGATGTGCAGCGGGGATGTTACCGGTCTTTCCCGGTGTGTTTGCTGACGTTGACAGGGAGACATCTAGCTTAGTGGACCATGAAGGGACGCGCAATAGCCAATCCAGCAAAGCTCGCCCGTCGGTGTATGTGAACCGAGAGCATCAAAACAACAAGAGGCGTCAACAACAACCCAGTGGCGGTGAGCCCCCCCCTCCCAAGTGATGGATGCAGCAACACAATTCGGGAATAGATTCGACGCCGCCGGGCACAGCGACTGATGTCGTCTCTTAATGTGGCAGTGAGGCTGAGCAGTCAGTCAGCGGACGCTGGAATAAGGCGTTGGGGGCAGGCGTCTCTAATTTTAGAGGCCGCAATGGCGTCCTAGCGTAGCGGTCTGCCATGAATGGTGGTCGTGTGTACCTTCCTGTCGCACAATCAATGTCAACAGGTTTGGGCTTCTTTTTTCCTAGGCGAAGACAATCGCAACTGCTTCAAGAAAGCGTCTACAGGGTTCGGCGGCACTGTACGCTCACGCTCTGATGAAGGACTGGGCCGCCCGCATTGTAAAACAAGATAGTTCGCCATTCCTCGTCTCGTTTCACACCCCGGGCGCTGCTTAGCGTCAGGCGCTAGTCCCAAAACGCGCGAGGCGCTGTCGCTCACGTCGAGCTGAGGAGAATTGAAAGCTGTGCTGGACATTCCTGCCCTTTATCACCCCAGCTGTGCGCTGTTTGCTTCGCTTTTCATTTGCACTCATCAACACAATACCAAACAGTCCATTGGACCTTCGCCATACGTAGTGCCAGCCCCTCGATCGCTGCACGTTATGGCGTACAACCAGCAAAACTATGGGGAGGCCCATAACAACGAAGTGCGTGCCTGTCTACCCCTTGCGCCTGCATAACCAAGGCGAACAGCAGTGAGTGCTAACGGTGGATGCTAACGGTGGATGCAGTATACTCCCGGCAGGCACGATGAGGACGAGGTCGGTCGTTCTCTCCTGCACGAAAACGCAGCAGGCACACAGGACCCCTTCTACGGTCACCCTGAGAACCGCCCACACTCGACCTACAGCTTGACAGAGACATATGCAACAGACCGCCCGACACAGTACCCCGGTGAAGGACACGGCGGGTCTGATGTCTACTCGTCTACGGAAGGCTATGATCCTGCTTCTGAGTTTGGTGCCCCCCACAGGGCACCCTCCCCATATCAGAGGAGCGAGACCAGCTCAACCGAGGCCTGGCGACAGCGCCAGCAGCCTGGCGGTGCAGTCGCTGCTGCTGGTGGCCTCAAGCGTGGCATGACCCGTAAGGTCAAGCTCGTGCAGGGCTCCGTTTTGTCTGCAGACTACCCCGTGCCCAGTGCTATCCAGAACGCCATCCAGGCAAAGTACCGCAATGATCTTGAGAGCGGCAGTGAAGAGTTCACGCACATGCGCTGTAGGTGACTGAAAAGGCTTGTTTCGAAGATGCGACGCTGACAGCTTCCAGACACGGCTGCGACATGTGACCCCAACGACTTCACCCTAAAGAATGGCTACAATCTGCGCCCAGCTATGTACAACCGTCACACTGAGCTCCTCATCGCTGTCACATACTACAACGAAGACAAGGTGCTCACTGCCCGTACGCTGCACGGTGTTATGCAGAACATTCGTGACATCGTCAACCTGAAAAAGTCTGAGTTCTGGAACAAGGGAGGCCCGGCTTGGCAGAAGATTGTGGTCTGTCTGGTTTTCGACGGTATCGACCCATGTGACAAGGGCACACTCGATCTGCTCGCTACCATTGGTATCTACCAGGATGGTGTCATGAAGAAGGACATTGACGGCAATGAGACCGTTGCTCACATCGTGAGTTTTGGATAAATCGTAAACTTTGATTCTTGCTAACGAGATCCAGTTCGAGTACACTACTCAGCTATCTGTCACGCCCAACCAGCAGCTCATCCGTCCCCACGATGACAGCGCCAGCACGCTTCCTCCGGTTCAGATGATGTTCTGCTTGAAGCAGAAGAACACCAAGAAAATCAACTCGCACAGATGGCTCTTCACGGCTATCGGCCGCATCTTGAACCCCGAAGTCTGCATTCTGCTTGATGCCGGTACGAAGCCCGGCCCCAAGTCTCTCCTCGCTCTCTGGGAGGCATTTTACAACGACAAGGATCTCGGCGGTGCTTGTGGTGAAATTCACGCCATGTTGGGTAAGGGCTGGAAGAACTTGCTCAACCCGCTCGTTGCGTCCCAGAACTTCGAGTACAAGATCAGTAACATTCTCGATAAGCCGTTGGAATCGTCTTTCGGATACGTCTCTGTCTTGCCTGGTGCTTTCTCCGCGTACCGTTACCGCGCCATCATGGGCAGGCCGCTCGAGCAGTACTTCCACGGTGATCACACCCTGGCCAAGATCCTCGGAAAGAAGGGTATCGAGGGCATGAACATTTTCAAGAAGAACATGTTCTTGGCCGAGGATCGTATTCTCTGTTTCGAATTGGTCGCCAAGGCTGGCTCCAAGTGGCATCTTACTTATGTGAAGGCCTCCAAGGGTGAGACTGACGTGCCCGAAGGTGTTGCTGAGTTCATCGGTCAGCGTCGTCGTTGGCTCAACGGTTCTTTTGCTGCCGGTATCTACTCGCTTCTCCACTTCGGTCGCATGTACAAGTCTGGCCACAACCTTGTCCGCATGTTCTTCCTCCACATCCAGATGATCTACACGACCTGTAACACTATCCTCGCTTGGTTCTCCATGGCTTCCTTCTGGCTCACCACCGCAGTCATCATGGATCTTGTCGGCACGCCTACTAATCTCAAGGACGCCTGGCCTTTTGGAAACACTGTCACTCCCATCTTCAACACCATCATCCAATATGTGTACCTGGCTTTCCTCGGTCTGCAGTTCATTCTGGCCTTTGGTAACCGTCCCAAGGGTTCCGTTTGGTCCTATCTGATCTCGTTCACCGTTTTCGGATTGATCCAGTTCTACATTGTCATCTTGTCTATCTACCTCGTCGTCCAAGCCTTCACAAACCCCACTTCACAGAAACTCGATACGTCGTCTCCGTCTGCGTTTGCCGAGTCCTTCTTCTCCTCGAGTGGTGTTGGTATCATTATCATTGCGCTTGCGGCTACTTTCGGTCTCTACTATGTTGCGTCGTTCCTGTACATGGACCCTTGGCACATGTTCACCTCATTCCCTCAGTACCTTCTCATCATGTCGTCCTACGTCAACATCCTCAACGTCTACGCGTTCTCCAACTGGCACGATGTGTCCTGGGGTACCAAGGGTTCCGACAAGGCTGAGGCTCTTCCTTCTGCGAAGACAGAAAAGGGCGCAGATGGAAAGACTACGGTCATTGAAGAACCAGATTTGCCGCAAGCGGATATCGACTCGCAGTTCGAAGCTACTGTCAAGCGCGCTCTGGCTCCTTATGTGCCACCTGTTGAGGCCAATGAGAAGACTCTCGAGGACTCATACAAGGCTTTCCGTACTCATCTGTGTACACTCTGGATCGGTTCCAACGTTCTGCTTGCCGTCGTTGTCACCCAGGACAGCTTCGACCGTTTCGGTTTCTCGGTAAGTCTACTTCTGGGCATTGTGCTCTGCAATATACCAATTCTAACACCATCTAGTCGTCCGCCACTAGCCGTACTGCCCACTTCTTCCAGGCCCTCCTTTGGGCGACTGCCGGTTTGGCTTTGGTTCGCTTCATCGGATGTCTTTGGTTCCTCGGACGTACAGGTCTTTTCTTCTGCGTTCGGAAGGCAAGTTGCTCGCCCTTCATTTTTCTGGACCGTCACTGACTTTCCCATAGCGCTAGAACACTCCTCGAGCATTTTCGGGTCAACTCCGACCGTTTCACAACCACCCCGCGCCACTCTCCACCTCGGCCGCATCTGCTTTACTAAGCTGCTTGTTCGATTCCCCTAATCCGTTACTGGTCCTGCGTTTTGGCGTTTCGGTTGTCTTACGACTCCAGCAGACTGCTGTGCGGTCTCTGACTTTGGATCATCTTGATACACTAAAAACCATTTGCAACCCATGTTGGATGGATCACGAGAACGTCCTTGTACTACCCATGTTATATCACTGCCAGTTCGGGCAGTTTCCTCAAAGTCCGCTGAAAATGGCAGATGAACGGACACTACCTCTTTGACATTGTACTTTGAGCATCTAGAATGAATACTACACCTTTTAAAATTAGATTTTATTCCCACATTATTACTCGCTTGAGAACTACAAAGTCCATTCAAGACGACTGGTTGCTGTTGATGGCACGCTAATGAAAATGCTGTTCAGCAGCCAGTATGCGAGATATTCTACACGAATTTGTTAGTATGATCTAGCGACTACTCCCGCAGATCTGCCCTTTTCCAGGAAGATCGGCAATCCTGAAACAAGGGGCGTTCAGTTGACGCACCAATCAATAATCGCCCGCATCCGTAACTAGTTTTTTCTGGCTTGGACTCCGCCACTGTGTATGCGGATAGAAGCTGGTATGCTTGGAATTCATTTCCGTGAGTTAAATCTGGAGGTAGACGACACTATCCGAGAGTTGTACGTACCTTACCTCACGTGCAGCCAAGGCCAAATCTTGTCTGTAGTAGACTAGTTATAAGTTGCAGATGGTCGCTGGATTGACAATGATCTTCAGTTCATTACACACCTTCAGCACAATCCTCTACTCTTTTGCTGCCTATCGAAATTTACAAGCTATAAACGCTCCAGTCAGCAGCTTATCCTCGTTGAACTTCTCACCGCATTCTTAGCACCGGTCCCAAAGCTGCACTGAATCAATTTTGCCTTTTTTTATAATCAACTTGCTTTTCTAACATCCTATTTCTTCCTCGTTGATACCCTCTATTAGCAGTACCTGTACCTTGTCTTTGTTGACCATCGTCAGATGCTTTTACACTGGGCCTTGTGGCCTGGTGCTGTATCTGCCAAAAAGAATCTCACGACAGTTCCTAAGGTTTGACTAGGAAGCATTTTTCTATCGTAGTAGGTCTGAAACTCAGCTTCTCGGTGTCTGATCTATGCTTTTACTTACTAGGGGGAGATGGGTGGTGAATGGATGTGATCTATAAGAGACAGGTTAAGTCAATTTGGGATGATCAAAGGGGGTGGGGGAGGGGGGCATTGTGGGATGAACTGTGAAAGCTTATCTTCTTTTGCGAATAACCTGGTAAAAAAAGATACAACTAGGAAGAGATAGTGTCCCGCAGTGAAATGTAGATGCTATTGTTTGCTGTCACAGCAGCGCGCACTCTGCTTGGCCTATGGACTGACCATACATTTTTCGTAGGTATAGACAACTCGTTCAAAACTGTAGCATAACAAGAGCACTGCAAATGGCTGTAAGTGCTTGTATTGGGAATTTGTGCAGTTTTTACGCTTCACCTATACATTACTGCATGTATCACTAAGCTCCCGACGACCCATGAAACCTCTCTATAACTGCGGTGATCATCAAAGAGTACGACTCTGCCGGTCGATTTCTGTAAGTGTAACCTGAGTGGGTCTTGTCTTCTACGTAACACGGCAAACTCGCTTTCACCTCAGTATCTGCAAGTATAATGCGCGCCCGTTTGACCCCAACTTCAATCTGCATTGTTGTTCGACAACTCCCTAACCCCAAGCCAACTGACTCGCTTTATGACTCCAGTATTTCGGTTCATCAGAAGCAGCATTTTGGCACTGTACGCTTATCACCGATCGTGGAGTCCCTCTCCTAACCCACCATCATCATGTTGGAACTTGCGATGGCAGAGGCGTACCGGCCGCGTGTTTCGGGGAAGACATCCAGAAACTCCTCGTCCAGGCCTCCACCGAAGCCACCATCCTTCGCGACGAGTTCTTCTGCGAAGGTCTCTGCCTTTTCTATCCGATCTCGACCCGCATCATCCCTCTCGAGAACTTCAAGCGCTTACTCCCAGCCCCGTTCCTTCAGGAGCCTGGTGTCTCGGCGTAAGAGGCCCGACTCAGTGATCGGCTCAGAAACAGAGACGCTGAATACCTCCACCACTCACGAACCAGTGGCGAGGCTTCATTCAGTGCTCGAATCGAATCCAGACGTACCATCAACCTGCACCCCTCAGGAACTTCTAGCAATCTCGAAAGATTTCCCTAGATTGCCACCATCTGTCCCTCTCCCTCCGCAAGAAGAACTCGAAGAATTTGACATTGTTCTACAGGCCGCTATCGACGAACTCCAAACCTTGACTCCACTGGGCGCCCATGATTTAGCGACCATGATGCTGGAGCATCTCGCCCATGTGGCAGATATCACAGCATGCGTCGCGGCTACTTGGCCCGAGTTCTGGAGCATGGTTGTTCACGGCGCTAAGCTTCTATGCAGTGCCCGAGAAGATATCGGTGTAGGAGTGAAGAATTATTTGATCAGCGCATTGGAGCAAGTCGTGGAGCGGTGGGACGAAGAGCAAGGAAGACTCGGAGGAGGGTTGAGCACAGCCGAACTAGCGAGAATTATTGGGGGAACATTTGATGAGGAGATACAGACGAGGAAGATGCTGGAAGACAGGCTGGGAGATGTGTCCGTGCGGTGGTTGGGAGGCTATCATGAAGATCTCCAGAAAAGGAAAGAAGAAGAAGAAGAAGAAGCAAAAGAAGAAAAAGAAGACAAAAAAGACCCAGACTCAAAGTCAGGCCCGATGTACGCGACCGTTGGTTCAAAGTCTGGAAAGATCCAAGAGAAAGAGCAAAGGGCACTATATGTACTCACTATCACACCTTCGTCCACCATTCTTGACGCCCTCGTCCGTACCCTTGCAGATCGACCAGACCTTATGATACACCTCTCGATCCTCTCCTCCGAAGACGCGGACAATCTCTCCTCGTTCTTTTCCAGAGTCCCTCCGGGCTTAGGATCCAGATTGCACACCACTCTCTTCCCTGTACAGGCAGTCGGCACTGCAAGTCAGTCAATTGATGTCCTTCTCTTAACTGCAGATTGCGTCTCCACCCGGGGAGGTATTTGCAGCGAAGTAGGCGCACTGGGCGCTGCTGTATGCGTCAAGTCCCTCTCTCCAAGCGCGAAAGTCGTCGTGCTAAGCAGTGTGGCCGCTATATCGTCAACAATGAAAAGGGATATGGAGGGCAGGGGCGGGTCAAAGAGATGGGTGAGTTGTGCATGGGCGACTGAGATACGAGGTACATTGAACGTAGGTCTTGGAGATCGCCTTGTTGATGTGGTCGGCAAGTTGTGTGAGTGGGTCCCCACGCAGTTCATTGACCATTATGTTACAGAAGAAGGAGTGTTGGGGTTAAGTGGGCTAAACAAGGCAGTGGAGGAGGCTGATAAGCTAGAGCGCTACATCCTTGGTGAGGGAAATGACCAAGGAGGGGCTGAAGTTGGGCTTGAGGTGACATAGAAGACTCCTGGAGGAGATTAGCAAATTTGACATCTCGAGATATGTCATTCTTGATTTCGGTTTAGTCCTGACTTCTGAAATTTCGCACAATGAGGTTGGAATGAACTTTGACTTTTGAAGAAAGTCCGTCTGACCGTGCCCTCGCAACGCCATCCTTGGAGCCTTGGTGCCAAAGCTCGTACACGGCTGTCTCAACACCGATCGCTAAAACCATGCTGTTCGTACAATGCTTTGTTGTCGTCTTCGTAACCCACACAGGCTCTTGTTCTGCCCTTTTTCATCTCCCAATCTTCTCTTGTTGCCGCAAACAGCTCTCTGCCGATCTAGATGAGGTGCTTGCTCCTGAAGTACGCCCTCAAATAGACAACTTGCCACGCGCCCAACCCAACCAACATACCCATAGTGCCAAACGCAAACCACTTAACACGCTCATTCGTGCTCTCGTTTGTATCTCTCAACTTCTGTTCTCTCGCCCTCAGGTAATCCATCTCCGTAACAATCTCACCCACAACCTCTTCAATTCGCCTCAGCTCTGCTTCGACGGGCTTTAGCTTCTCGCCAGCCTGAATAGCACTCCAATCCTTTGCATCGGCGCCAATATCGATATCGAGCTCAACATGGCGCGGGCCGGTGCCCCTTTGTGCGCCAGTCAGCACGTTCTCAAAACACACATCGAAGGCTGAGTCCGCGTGGGAGGTGAAGGCGTAGCGGTTCTCACCGACAACGTCTTTGGGACGGTGGTAGTCATTGCCCATTGCGTCACGAATCTGTAAACGTGTTAGCACAATGCTGATTGTGTAGCATGCCTTCAAGGTATTAAGTCTGTGATGCTGCTTTCCGGGTACATACATGCATATCGACCTTCTGTCCATCACCCCTGTATCCATCCAATATCGCTGTAACAACTACAAGCTGGTCCTTGGCGACGAAGTTGCGAATGCATCGCTCATACTTTGCGGCATCGTGTGCGGATACAGGATGGAGATCGAATTTGAGCGCTGTTGTAAGAGGCGCGATGATAGCAACAAGCAGTGTCAGAAGGCGCATTATTCGATCCATCATTGGCGTTTGTGCACTCCGGAGAGTTGTAGGACAACGTGTGGTGTTAATACAGATTCCCAAGGAGGATTGGCATGTCCCGTCGTGAGGACAGGTGTTTTGAGCTAGTGCCAAATTAGGTAAGGTGTTTGAGACCCCAGGCGGGCGTCATTCCTAGTCTCCTCTCTTACATTCACCTTCAAACGACTTTTTGCTAAGAAGGGCCTTTTCATGTTAAACTCGAACCCTGTTCCTTCACTACACATTCATTCTGATATGATGCGTTATCGCGCCGGTGGATGGGCAATCAAAAGGACGGTCCACGCCAGTGGCGCCTTACAATACGTTTGGTCTCAAGCCAACTACGGCCTCTTACATCTCAATTGATGATTATTCGAAGACAGAGTAGCCCAGCTATATGCCTATAATACTTGATGGAAAGGTACAGGGCATTTTTTGACCTACTCACCATGCGGTGGTACCTCCATCGATCTTCAAGTCGTGCCCAGTCATATAACTGCTCGCATTGCTTAGCATGAACAGTGCGACGGACCTATACTCCTCTGGCGTACTGATTCTGCCAAGCATGTTATTGTTTTCCCACTCGGTTCGATCCGCCTCGCCTTTTCGAAAGTTCTCCTCCACCATAGGCGTCACAATATGGCCTGGGCTGAGTGAGTTGACCCGGATTCCTCCAGAACCATCACCTCTCTTCCTGCCAAATTCCATGGCTAGATTTCGTGCTAGTTGGACTACCGCAGCTTTTGAGGAGTTGTACACAGGAGCGTCCAACCCCCTGTTCGCAATCGTCCCACTCATGGAAGCCACCAGGCACATCGAACCCTCTGTCTTGTACTTGAGCATCTCACGGGCACAAGCTTGGGCTGCTAGGAAAACCCCGGTATAGTTTACTGCCAGCATTTTTGCGATATCGTCCGCCTTGAAATCAATCGCCTTGGTCACCTGCTGCATCCCTGCCGCTATGCAAACTGTCAGCTTAAATCCTTAGACACATGAATATCTCCACGGACCCGCAACCAACCCATCCAAACGCTGCTTGTGAGCTGCGATGTCGGCAATTATCGGTCCAAGCACATCGGCGTTCGCGACATCGGCCTGGTGATACTCCAACCCACCGTTAGGCTGGCCCCTTACGCGAGCTCTTGATTCTTCAAATTCTTTCGACGGCTCTGGCGATCTGTCAAGGACATGTACAGTACCTCCAGCCTCAACCAAGCCTTCAGCTATCGAAAAACCAAGGCCTTGACCGCCTCCCGTAACGACATAAACCTTCCCACTGATGTCAAAACGGCTATACCACTTGTCTCCTACGCCCTCCTGCTTCTTGTGTGGTGTTTGTTCGTGGCTTGTGTTTCGATATGTTGCGAGTGCTCGTCGCTGGAAGATCGTGTAGGGTTGGGATCGTGATATGTATGAGGCCTCATGGACAACACGACGCATCATTACTGTCGACCGTAAAAAAGCCATTGCGTGAGTTGCGTGACGTAAGTCGGGATATATAGATGGCGAGCAAGAACATACAACAATTCGCAAGAAGAGTATGAAGGTATGTGTCAAACCTCGTTACGATCATGGGCTAAACCTTATAAAAGCTGGAGAAAGGCATGATGTAATTCGAGAAGCTCAGTAAGCTCGCCTATCTTTTGCTCTTTTCTCCGCAATATAAATGGATGCATCGTGACTTCCGCGGGCTTGCTACACTTCCATTCGCTCTACACCCGTTCTACTAACAAGGATCGTCGCAGATCTTTGCCAAACACCACAGTCTCCAAGTAGGAACCTGTCATACAGTATCCGAAGCACCGAATGATGAGAGGTTCAATCCTTTCATCCTAAACGATTCCCATTTTTTTTTAAAATAAAAAAGCAGGTGTTATTGCAACTGAATACAGCTTGGTGTTCCGAGGATCGAATTTGTAGAGCTTCAAAGACATGGGCCCCACAAGGCCATGGATTCTATGGGTCGCACTACAAGCCATCGACGACAACTTGCGGTCATCGCAGGAATACTCATGTGCAAATTACTTGCAAAGTCTGCAAAACATGGGTTTCGACGGGCTCCGAAGACTTTGCCATGTTTTGTGGGCGGTAATCTTTCGCGTCTTGGATTGGATACTTGTTCAATTCAATGTCACATGTACGTCAGAGCATTGTACCTGCATAACACGCTCCAGATGAGATTGTGATGCTGAATTCAGAAAATTCGATTTCTAGTGGTTTCTCCATGTATGGAAACTTGTCTGTTGGCTGAGTTCTGCTGGCTGATTCTAACCACACGTACTCCCACGTACAAGCAGACAATCCCTCTCAAATTCCTCTCCCTATTTTCGATTTTCCACTTAAAATAAATAAATTTTCTATCTTCCTCCTCGTGTCTTCCTGTAACCCGCATGGTCTTGACGTTTACATCACAGTGAGTAGATGCAGCGTAGCCGTGACGTCACCCAGAACGCTATACAACGAATAGGCAAGTACAAATGTGAACATAATGCACTACTTTCACCCAAAGCCAAAATCGCCAAAGCTTCGAACGCCGAATTGCTTTATGGACTAAATGCCATATTATTGAGCATTATGTCCCAAAAGAACGAGATGTAAGCCAGTGTGCGGCTGTATTCCGTTGATTGCTCAGCCGGACATGGGGACCACTGTTCACTATTCTTGAAGGACTTCTTGGATCGATACATAAGGTAGCGATGCGCAAAACATGATGTCCTTAAAGCAGTTACATTTTTTTGAATTCAGCCTAATCAGCCACGTTAATGTCAGCGGCATCAACAAATACAGTTATGCCTGAGTCTCGCGCCTTGAATCCTCTGCCTGCGGGCACACAGCCGATTCTGCGTACAGGATCCGAAGCAGTTGCATATCACATTCCTATTGCGCCTTCCACAGATGCCACTTCACCCTTGAAGACTACCATTTCTCTTCCTTGCCGTTCGGCTTGGACATCCGGGCTGCACTTCCATGTTTCGCATACCGAATACCTCCGTCTTGTCAAAGGTTCCATTTTTGTCCAGCTTGATGGTGTCACCAAACACATCAGTGCAGCTTCGGGTGGCGAAGTTGATGTGCAGACTGGTCGGCTGGTATACGAAGGGCTGATTGTCAGAGTGCCACGATATACGAGACATAATTGGGGTCGTCTTGAGCATTACGTCAAGTTGAACAGACATAAGGATCTAGGGGGCATGTGGCCAGAGGACTGGACTGAAGAGGTGGTTCTGGAAGAGTGGACCGATCCGTGCGATATCAGTAAGCCACTCTTCTTCTGGAATCTGAACGGTATTGTTACGGCACCGAATGACAAGATTCTCTCTTCGCGGCAGAATGTCGTCAAAGCCATCTCAGGCGACTGGTGGATAGGTTTACAGATTCTTGTTGTTTTTTGGGAGCTGGACAACTGGCCCGTCTTTGTCAACATTAGGGATTTGTGGCCCGCCAAAAGATATGGTGATTGGGCTGTGCGAGTTAGTGATAGTATCGAGATGTCGGCGTCTTTCATCGTGCTCTTTGCTGCTAGATTTGTTGGCGCCATTGGAGGTTTACGGGCCGTTGAGAGAAATAGGACACCAGATACACTTTGGGAGGCATATAGGAAGGCATCACTAAGTCTTACATGACTGGGTCACCACACATAATGCCCGCGCTTTTTGCTCCATCGCGGAGGGCGTCGATAAATCTCATCCTGCAAAAACGACCATCGAACCCGATTTCAGAAACCGTATGCAAAGACCGGTCGGTGTTTCAAATCTTTCCATCATTCGTCGAGCATGGTCTCGTGGTTTCATTGCGGGTGAATAGACTGTCGTGCCCGCGGACCTGATAGTAAAAACGAGGCAGACCACTCATTAATCACTTCCCCGCAAATGCATAATATACAGAGCTATCGTATCTTTTCTAGAGTAAGGTACTCAGATCTGGGTTTGCTTCCAGATTCGGCACGGTCCGCGGCTAAATTGGCTTGACTTGTTAAGGTGGGCGGCGGGGAAGATGATCACTCGATCACAACGGTATCTGCTGTGTTACAGTATACGAAACTGCCTCAAAGAAGTTATAAAGCATCATGAGCTCTCTGGAGAAGCTCAACGAGTAAATGATTGAACGTCATGTTGTTGTGGATCATGTATGGCTAAATACTATCCTCATATTTCCGAGCTCAATACACCAGCAGATGCATCAATTCGTGATACATGAAAACCTCCAATTGCGACAATAGACCCCTCAATGCCCAGCCTGGGCAACGGTATCGTAACATCTTTCGGTATATGCTTTGCCGATGTGATGGCCGACTGAGATGCCGCCGCCAGTATATCAGACGCATGCAGTGTACTGATGTGTCCTCCACAGCAAGACCCCGAGACTCTAACCCACTGCACTGCTCAAACCCCTTCCTTGTTGGATCACATGCCAGCCACTTCAACATCATGGCCCCGCCAGTCGCCCCGATTGAGGAGAGCATCGTTGAACGCCTAGTTGCTAACGACCAAGTACGATGGTGGAACAAGCCCAATCTTCGGAGACTCTACCTATTGCTAGTGCCATTCTGTCTTTTCATCGAATCGACGTCTGGATTTGACTCGTCCATGATGAATGGCATGCAAGCACTAACGTACTGGAAGGAGTTCTTTAACTATCCCAAAGGAGGCCAACTTGGCTTGCTGGTTGCTTGCTACAATTTAGGTGCCATCACATCTATTCCATTTGTATCCATCGTCTCAGATCGTCTGGGTAGGAGAAAATCAATTGTCTTCGGATCTGTGATTATGGTCATTGGCGCGATCATGCAAGGCCTCTCTCGCAACCGTACGTACTTTACCGCATTTCGTCTAGACTACGCTGACCTCATCAGTGGCCATGTTCGTATTTTCCCGCATATTCCTTGGTCACGGTATCGTCTATGCAATCATCGCTGGAGCAGCCCTACTTGGCGAGCTCGGTCATCCTAAGGAGCGCGCCTTCCTTGGCAGTATGTTCAATGCTTTCTTTGGAGTTGGTGCAGTGCTTGGTGCTGGCATAGTCGTTCAAACTCGTCTTATCCGAAATGACTGGAGCTGGCGGCTTCCATCTATCCTTCAAGCTCTACCGTCCCTTATCCAAATCATCTTTGCATTCACAGTACCCGAATCGCCAAGGTGGCTGGTCTCCAAAGACCGTAGCGAAGAGGCTCTCCAAATCCTGATCAAATACCACGCCGAAGGTGATGCCTCTGCTGAGCTTCCCCATGTCGAGCTCGCCGAAATTCAGAAAGCGCTTGAAATCGAAAACGAGTCCCGCGCCCGTGGTTGGGGCGAACTCTTCCAGACCAAAGGCATGCGCCACCGCTCCCTCGTCGCCGCCGCACTGGGCCTTTTCGTGCAATTCTCTGGAAACAACCTTATCAGTCAGTACTTTGTGCCCATCGCCGAGAAAATCGGGATCACAAGTAGCTATGAACAGGTACGGTATAATGTGGGTAAAGAGAGTTGGGGATTTCTTGTAAGTCTTTTGATGGCAAGTGTTACGCCAAGATTTCCGAGGCGCAGGATGTATTTGCTTTGTGCCAGTTGCCTACTTGCAGTATATACAGCGTGGACAATCGCACAGGCAAGAAATCGGATCACAGGAAGCAAAGAGAGTGGATATGCAGTGCTGGTATTCATCTTCTTGTACAGTCCTGCATATTGCATTGGGTACAACGCGTTGACATATGTCTACATGGTGGAGATATTCCCCTACTACGTCCGTACCAAAGGTCTGTCATGGTTCCAGCTCTTCGGTAGGACAGCGGTCATGTTTGGTATGCATTTTACTCGATCTTCATTCCAATGGTTCCATGAGCTGACAGCTCCTAGGTTCATTCGTTAACCCTATTGGCCTCGAAAACATAGACTGGAAATACTTGATTGTCTATGTGGTATGGCTCTGCTTTGAGATCGTGTTCATCTACATCTTCTTCCCCGAAACATACGGCAAAACGCTGGAAGAGCTGCACTTCTGTAAGTCGTCCCCTAGATCTTCAAGATTGCAAGGCATACAAAGGAATTTGCTGACATTGTACCAGTGTTTGAGTCAGAGAAAGATGAGCGTGATGCTCTGACCGCTGCGGCAAGTAAGGTGATCAATGACCCTACGGTTATCGAGCTTCACGAAACCCCCAACAATAAGGCGTGAGCAAACCAAACCTTTGATCTTACCCCGAACCATGGGACCTGTTTTAGATTTGAGTGTGCGCATCTTTGCAAAACGTCAATGAGTTATATCTATAGTTGTGTCGATTGCTCAATCCGTGTGCCATTACAATCTATTACAATGTCAAAAATTTGATTCCAAAATCATATTCAGTTCCGCATACTCTCCACTACTCGTCAGTAGATTTCACGGTCCTTAAATGTGTGCATCGATCTCTGGACATAATTTTGGGGTAGAACGCCATGTATTCAGCGGTTTCAATGGGATTTGGCCAAGACGCAGGTTTCGCGACGCAGGAACAATATTAAAATATTCAATCTTCGGATATCGAGATATTATGATCCGGGTTTTTCCAGTCCGCTTAACAATTCAGAAACTCTTTGCCGACTTATCTTCTCTCCTCTACATTCTCCTTTACATCTTCCATTGGCTTTTTGTCGCTTAAGCTATCCTCCTCATCCCTCGCAGTCGCACCAATGAACCGTTCTTGCTTTCTCTTCTCGCTCTTCTTGTAAAGGTACTGCATAATAAGGAAGCATGACCAGCATCCGGCGACAAACACGATATTGACAGAGTAACCTTTTGTCCACCGTGGAGCTTCAACAACAGGGAACACTGTGATAGGGTAGAATGAGAATACGGCCCAGCCAGCTGTAAGCATGCCACCGACAGTGATGGCACGCGCTTCGGCGTCGTCACGCAGCGCCATATTGATAAAAGGCATAAGGATTGGGGTAACAGCTGCTGATACTCCGAGGAGGTAGTAGCATGCGACTGCAGAATTGGTCAGTTCAAGTAGAAGTTATAAGCTTAGGAGAATACTCACAGTGAAGACCCTTAGGAATAACCCAAACCAGTAGGAGGATGTTCACGATAATATAAATTGTTTGCACAATAGAGAATATACTCCACAATGGATAGATCATGCAAAGCGACGTTGCGAGCAGCGCTGCCACTACCGAGACACCCTGTGCACCGGTTGGTATTGTGTTGATTTGGGGGACAGAATAGCTGCCGGGAAACTTGGCAGCCTGATCCTTGAGCCAAAGCGCCATCTGACCGTGAGGGTACGAGGATGATAGGAAGAATGTGTATGTCAAAAGCCCCATGTAGAATTCCCATCGTCGAAGGGTGCGTTTGATGATTGACCAGTTCAGGCTTTGGCTTGGTGCAATGCCAACTTCCGCTACACGCTTTTTGGCCAAGGCGTGTTCTGCAGGCGTCAGCCACCATGGTTTTGCACTGCTTGGGAGACCGGGAAATATCAAA
The DNA here is from genome assembly GCA_026120165.1 of Leptosphaerulina australis. Lineage (NCBI taxonomy): Eukaryota > Fungi > Ascomycota > Dothideomycetes > Pleosporales > Didymellaceae > Leptosphaerulina > Leptosphaerulina australis. The sequence continues at coordinate 27,504 of JALRMI010000259.1, forward strand.
AATCCTGCTAGAGCTATGGGAAGAGAGATGACACCTGGTTCCATCAGTATGGGCAATACCTATACCGCATGTGCAACTTACCGTCAATTATGAATAGCCAGCGCCAACCGGCCATTCCCCCAACGCCATTGAGGTTCTTGTACGCTGCAGCCTGGAGGTACCCTCCAAACATGACTGCAATATTGTTCGAAACAAACCACACTCCGGTGCGCTTGAACACCTCCTCGGGTTTGTACCATGAACCCAATACATATGTAGTACCAGATGCTACAGGCGTCTCCAGAAGACCAAGCAGAAATCTAGTACCGTATATGTCGCGCTCATTGCGCATCTGCGATTGAGTGAATGTAACAATCGACCATAGAACTTCCATTAACGGAAGGTAGTACTTTGCGATCTTCGGGCGAGAGAGCAAAAGTAACGAAGGGACCTGAAAAACAAGGTACCCGCAGTTGTAGAAGGTTCCAAACAGCGAGTACTGATTGCCGTACAGATTAAGCTCTTCTTTCATTCCGGATACATAGGCGTTGTTAATGTTTGACGAATCAAGCCATTTCAGGAAGACTGCCAATGTCAGAACCTGGTACTCGGATGTGGCACAGTTGCAACTCACACATGAATGAGCAGAATGTCAGTAGACATGCGTCCATCTTCCTTAATAGCTTCCTCTCCTCGGCAGGGTAATGTTTTGGGTACCACTCCCAAAGGTACATCCAGGCCTTCCATGGCGACCGTTTGGGAGCATCATTGGGAGCGATTACACTGGTGCTGAACTCTCCTGTCCTGCCTTCAATACCGGCGGTCTCATCTCGGGGGTTTGTTGCTGCCGCCATATTGCATGCCACTTCATACAGGGAGGGTGTGGTAGCGGGCCGTTGAGAAGAGAAGTACCCGGTGCCCTGGTCTGAGATGGCGACTGGTTATACCCAGCAGTGTAATATGTAGATGACCCATCGCTTAACATCAAGTCTAGCAAGCGAAGATATTGCTCGTGTTCCGGGCATCGGGCCATTCCTGCATTAAGGCTGGTACAATGCGGGGGCCAAGACCGGGGTATACCTCTATGAATGAACACTAAGGAGGAAATGGACCGATGCACGGAGTTGCAAGTTTCAGGAGAATCTGGAGAACTGCTGTAGAGGACTGTGGGGTGATTAACAGGCGACAACAACAACAGCTTGGTATGAGGGATGTGGTATGTATCCACGAGAAGTAGCATCGGCGAGCTTTGTACCGAGGTAAAGCAGAGAGCTATGCTAGTAGGATGAGGCGTAGACGCACGACCATGCACTCGATTCTTAAAATTCTTATTGAATGCCCTGTGAACTGTCAGGTGCACACTTCAGGACACTGGTTGCAAATGAAAGTCGTGATACAACAACGCTAGTTTGAGTTACAGAAAGGTGTCTCGCACATCACAATTTTACTTTTTTTCCAACGCGCCTTCGAACAACCAAATTTCCTTTTGAATTCACACGCACGGTCAAATAATGCACGTGAACGAACTTCTTCAACTGCAATGCATTGGCCATTGAGACTCACCCCACATCCCTTTTTCCAGTCTTGAACTCCAACACGCTCACCAAAAACCCCTTGTTACTAGAGGAACAAACGTTTTTCTCGTCCTGAATAGTTTAGCCTTCCTATAGGACGTAAATTTAATCACGGCTGCAATTTCAATCGTAACAATGAGTTTCTTCACAGATGTTTGCCTTGGTGACATCAACTCGCTTCTTCTCTTTATCTTCAACCGATGTCTTGAAAATTAGAATAGCATGGATAAAAGTAGTATTTACTTTGAACTAAAATTCAGCTCAAAGCACCAATCATCTTGTACAAACTGTTCTCAAGGGTTACTGGAGAGCGAACGGCCGACCAGTCGTAGTTGAGCAGCCCCCAGAATTCCTCCAATCCTTGGATAGTCTCCTGCGGCTTCCTGCCTGGACGGGTCTGCAAGTAGAAAGATCCCGACAGCTCCCAGTGCATCCAGCTGACCTTGTACTGGTCAACCATCTCAATCAGACACTTTGCATACGTTGTTTGATTCCAGTAAGTCCCGTTGTGGATGAAGCCCCACTCTGAAATAACCATTGGGAAGAGGTACTTGGTGGCTGGATCATCTGGGTTGACACTCTGGAAGCCCTTCTTGTACCACTTGCTCTTAAAAGTGTCACAGTTGTCTTGAGTTGCTTCGAAATCATATTTGTGGATCTCCAGCACAATCTTATCCTTGAATGCAAAATCGTCAGGCTTGAAGACGGCAGTTTTGTTAGCAGTTGGCTTTCCAGCCGTTCCGCTCAATGTTTTGCCGAGAGGTATCGGATCAATGTAAGTATCATAAGACAGACCGGAGAAGAAGATCAACGCGTCCGGGTCTGCATTGTGTACAGCCTCTGCTGCAGCCGTCATGTGCACGTACCAGGTGTACCAATCGACAGGCTCAGCATTTGTCGCGCTTCTCAACTCGTTACGCAGACCAATAGAAGAGAAAGTGGGCCAGTTCTCTTTTGCCTAGAAGTGAATCGTCAGTACGAATCGATGAAAAGCTATTTGGAGGCCTTAACTTACGTGTTTGGTCAGGAAAGCCAGGCCGCGCTTCCATTTCTCGACATCGAAGAACTTCTCTCCAAACCAGCCATTGCCATCGTTATCGGCGCAACACCAAAATGCCTTGCTGACATGATTGTCCAGGTGGATAATCACCCCTTGATTTGAAAGTTCCTTCGCAACAGCATCCCATACCTCCAGTCTCGTGGTCTCCTTGGTAAATTCAGGATTGTTCTTGAGAATCTGATTGAGTACCGTAGTACCATTGACCTCGCCGAGCGAATTAATGAAACTCTTCTCAAGGGTCTGGTTTGGGCTGTTGCTGAGATAGTCGTCGATCATTTCGATTGCAAAGGTCAAACGGACCGAGTTCAGTCCGAACTTCGGAAACCATGCAACAATATCTTTTACTGACGCGTGCTGGAGGCCTTCCGGAACCATGACTTCCTGGTGTCCGGGCCAGTTTGTCGACGCAAAGTGGAAGACATCGCCCTTGGCATCGACGATGTCGCGACCCTTGGTCGAAAGAGGGAGAGTAGGAGCGCGCTTGACTTCTGGAAGAGCAAATACAAGCGGACCCAGTAAGAAGGCGGAAGCGAAACTAAAAAACAACATGACTGTAAAAGTCAAAGTATGATTTGCAACAGGTTTGTGGACATTACCTTAGACCCTGGGCCTCGAGGCCGCTATATACACCTTCCAGACATACCACGCGCCTAGAAGCATAGATAGGCAGCTCTTTGGAACAATACTACTGGCCTCATACTATTTCCCCAGATTCGATACTATATTGCGGAGAAATTGCGGAGAGCTTAGTGCAGTCGAGCAAAATACCGAAGCTCCAAGCTTTACACAAGAAAACCCCACACACAAGATGGCTCGAACAGGAAACACTTCCAGGAGCCGCGTTGAAGTCAATGACGTAGTCTGCTTCCATGAACCCCGGAAGACAAGAACAGCTGCCCGAGTTGTGCTGGTCCGTAGCGCGGACGATGTCTTCTTTCGAACGACGGGCCTCGGGAGAACGCTGATCCCGCCCATCCAGTCTGCATTATCAACCTCGCTATCAAATGACCCGTTATCGATATGGCTCTAGGTCTGCAGCCTGCGAATCACTTACACAGTTACACAACAGCTTCAGAAGTAATTTGGTTGCTCAACTTACGCGACTTCGATATTCATTCTACCGCCAACAATCGGTGACATTTGGAGGAAGTGCAACCCTGCCTTTCACACCCCTTCGATTCACTTGAATCAACCAAATTGAGCCTCACACAAGAAAAATTTGTTGTCCTTAGTTTTAAAGCTTTAAAATGAGTGTTACCACTGGAGGGTTCGGGATGAGTGCAGCATCAAGGTAAGCAACACTGTGATGACTTGTTGAAGGAAATCTGATGATTTTCCACGAGCAGCGTCAAGGGTGTGGACTTGAGTGATGTATACTCAGAAAATGTAGCTGCTAAAATCTTCCAAGTCGCACAACGAGGCTTGAAGCAAGAGGTAGATGCAAATTCAAACAAGACTGGATCTTGCTAACACGCAGAAGGCACCGTTACCGACATACCCGCACACTGTTCCTCAATTCGGTCCCAGTGTAGGGCGCTACGAGGAACGGGAAGCAGATTTCTGGACATGTGGGTTTTTTCCTGGTTGTATCTACACCATTATTGAGCGCGCTGTACGATACCCACAAGCGTTGAATGTCCCAGAACATATTCGCCCGCAGTTCCAAGAACAACTACTCAACATTGGCCGACACTGGAATGTTGCCATCAACCAGATGAGCTCACGTACAGATACACATGATATGGGATTCATCGTACAACCTGCTTTACAAAAAGATTGGGAGTTGACAGGTAATAAAGAAAGCCTTCAGTCTGTGATCAACGCTGCGTATGCACTCGCCTCACGATACGATGAGAAAGTCAAGGCCATTAGAAGCTGGGACGTTGCGATCAACGATCGCTACTCAATTACGGACATGAACAAAAACTTTTTGGTCATCATTGACAGCATGTGTAGTACGTTCTAACATTCTCAAGCCCTCAAGTCTAGTGCTAACACTTTTCAGACCTCGATCTCCTCTATTATGTTGGCCACAACCAACACGATCAAACTTTAATTGATATCGCAACACAGCATGCCGACTCAATCATTCATGAGATTCTGCGCCCAGATTTCTCTTCATATCACCTCGTAAACTTTGATCCTCGCACTGGCCGCCCACAAGCAAAGATGACCAACCAAGGCCACAAAGACGATTCGACGTGGAGCCGCGGCCAAGCATGGGCTATTATGGGTTTCGCGCAGGTTTACACGTGGACTAAAGACACTAAGTACCTCTACACGGCGATAAAGTGCGCAGAATACTTCCTGCGTCGATGTAAAGAGGGCGAGGGGAGGTGGCACCACCCCTTAGTCCCGTTGTGGGACTTCGATGCGCCGCTGGATGACCCTAAAGAGCCTTTGCGCGATGTTTCAGCTGGGATGGCGACCGCCAATGGTCTCCTAATTGTCCACCAGTCCCTCCAAAGCTTGCCCATCTCTGAAGCATCACAGCTTGCAGGCTCTTCGACAAACTTCCTTGACACCGCGCTGCAGATTGTATCGCAGACACTAGATATGTCGTACGATCACGACCTCGCTTATTTTGAAAAACCAGGAAAGGGGCTTGTGAATGGAGCAGATGCAGCAGATATCAAGGTTAAAGAGAGTGGATTTGAGGCGATCTTGAGAAACAGCACGACTAATTGGAACCCCGATGCACACAAGAAGTATAAGAATCATGGTTTAGTGTACGCAGACTATTATTTGTTGGAGTTTGGAAACAAATTGCTAAGAGCAGGGCTATTGTAGACAGATTATAAATGTATGAAGCACCGTTCATGTGCATAAATTCAATCATGCTATTGGAACAAAAAGCGATACCACATTTTGTCGCAGCGTTGACAGGTAATAATACCCTTTAGGAGTTGCCATACTCCCCCGCAGCCTGAATATCAAGGCAGCACAGACAAGGTGGAGCGCTGTAAGCGGGCAGGGTAAGGAGCTGTTGACTGATGTTCCGTAGTGAACAACCCAAGCCTGGCCTGCGCAACGGCGCCAAGAAAGGGTAAGTGCGAGGTCAGAGAATGCTAAAGGATAGAATAAGGAGGTTTTTAAGCTGTAGGTGTAGCCAGCAGCTCTGTTTGCCCTTAACAAAGTAATGTAGTCTCTACAGTGCCAGCACGCTTATATAGCGCTCGGTAGCACTTAAAATTCCAGATTATTTATTTAGTAATACCCTTCTCAACACATGCTATGATTACATCTGGGACCAGAAAATGACGAGGAAAATTGTGCTATACGACTCTTAATCCTAACGTACTATACGTACAGTAAACAGGTGGCTTGAGCGAACCGGGACAAAATCGCAGGGCATACTGAAGAGAACGTTGTGTGTTGATACTGCACCTTGTATGCTTAATCTCAAAGCTTTTGCCAGTTTTGAAAGTTTTTGAGTATTCTTAGAAGACGCAATAATATAGATTACGACGGAAAAACAAGCTTACGATCTTTTAGTTTTTTATGGAATAGAAAATCTGATGTGCTACGCATTCTATACTTCAATATAGACACCATTCGACTTGAATGCCTGGCTGACGAGATTTTCGACACTAATGACTGGCACGTCATCCCACAGCTTCTGCAAATCCAGTGTTTCGTACTGCTCTTTCTTGTCTGATGTCCTAGCCGCTGCGAAGACAGCTGATGCGAAATAGACTTGATCCCCCTGCTTGATCGTTTTTGTCTCGGACTTGATTATTGGTATCAGAGTTCTTTGCCATATAAGATTGGTGTTGGCATCTGGCTTAAGCACCTGGCCGCTTGAAGTTATGTCTTCGGGTGATTGCTCGTCTCCTGCAGCGGACTGCAAAGCGATAGATCGAATACCACTTGCTCCAGCATTGGAACAAATTAAAGCCCCGTTTGCTAACTCGAGAGTACCCTCAGCAAATAGCAACCCATCTTTAGCGCTGATATCGACATTTTGTGTAAAAGTTGGAAGGGTTTCGCCCTTCCTTGACCCCCTCCCTTGATTTGCAAACCCGCCTTGTACGATCGATAGAGTGACAGGGCTCGTACCTAGGTTCCTGATACGAGAGAAACGGATATACCAGTCAGGCCATCGAGAACAAGGCGGAATAAGTAGGGTTTTTACATCGATATCTGCATCTCTCCAAGGTTTCCAAAGGCTCTGGAATATCGGTACGTCTTCTAGAACCTTGTTGCCTCTCTTGAGTCGCGCATTTACCCGCTGTTCATTAGTTTTCACCTTCCACGGAACGCGCCATGTATCACCTCCATCTCTACTTACAGCAACGGTACTGTCTGGTGCGATCTGTTGGATCAAAGGTCCAGTAGGCACGCTGAAGCCAAAGTGCGAAGAATAAGTAAACTTGCCATATTTCGCTTCAGTAGCTTTGAGAGGCCATGGGCAGAACTGGCTGGAAGATAGTAGGTAGTGATGGTTCCCAGTGTTGCAAAGTATGTGCATTGGTGGTTCCACGAAGATCGCCACCGCACTATCACTAGGTAGCGGCTTTTCTTCTGCTGTCCAGAAGGGGTGGCCTTCCGGTAAGCCTAGAGCGAGGAATGATTTCAGGGCCCAGTAAACTGATTGAGGTGAGTTATAATCTTCGCACAAGTAGAAATTCTGGTAAACAAATCCAATGTTCAAACAACCGTCAATGTTGAACACATCGTGTTTATTCGCCCACCATCGGAAATGACGGAGGAGGAGACCTTTAACGGCACCCCAATCGTTGAGCGGGGCAGGCAGATCAATTTCTGCGAACGCAGCTGCAGACCAGAAACCAGCAAGTGCGAATCTGTAAGTCAAGCTTCTCCCAAAAGGGATCGCAGCACCTGTCTAATGTAAGTCCAAAGTACTCCAGCAGGTATTTGGCAGGAATTCTTACCGTTGGAGTCAAAATATCTCCAAAAAGACAAGGCAAATTCTTTGGCACGATCTCGAAACCTTGCACAACGTTCTGGGTCAAGGTCTTGTGCCATCTTTGAATAGATAAGCTGTGAGAACTGTATAGCGAAACTTCCCGAGTAATAATCCGCTTGACGGCCCTCATCACTCCATATGCCATCTGCTGCCCACCCTCGACCTAGATAAAACTGTTCCATCTGGTCGAGGTCTGCTTTCATTGCATCGCCGACCTCTTCGTATGGAACACCGCACACTTTTACAAGAGCAAGATTCGTCATCACACGGAACCACAGCCAGTTAGTGATTGGAAAGTCCTTGCCATTGATGGTCTTCAACCACTTTGTAATGTTGGATCTCGCCTCTTCAGTTTGTGAGTGGAACATAACATCTGGCGCTGCCAGTAATGCATATGAGATGATCTCCTGTTCCACCATGCGTTGGTCGCGGTAAACGATGGGGCCCCAATACTCATCATGACCAGGATCTGTGCCATTCGCGAGCCCATTGATATATGGCTGGATCAGCTCGTCATACTCATCTTGTGTGATGATATTCGAGTGCAGTAGAGTTCCCACGGCCCACAACGCACGAGCAAAGCCCTCGAGCTGTGCAGCAACGTCATCGAAATGAGTTCCAGTCGCCAAAGGTAGCCTTATGCGTGCTCCACCATGGGAATGATAAGGCTTCAGGGCTCGAAGTAATGCAACGGCAGCAACCTTGAAGTCTCGATGAGTTTCGAAGGCATTGTCAGAGAAACCAGCAAGGGGTGGCATGTTACTGCGGGGTTGGAACTGTGTTGGAAGGTCCAGGTGATGTCGCTTCGTAGATTGGTGTGATCATTGATAGTTTTCATGCCAATACGTTGAAGCGACTGGTTGCTTTGGCGTGCCTGTGAGGTCAACCGCTCCCTAGGCGAGATACCCATCACGCGCCACCACCCATCCCAACTTTTCCTGGCAACGCATCCGCCCCGCTTCCAACGGTCGGGCATCTCGACAATTGTTCCGTAGATTGATGAGGTTGAAAACTGGGGTCGGACGGCTCTCCAAGTGGGCTGATCAGCCGAAGACGAGGCTAGCCCCGTAAGCGAAGTGTGGAGAGCTCTTGATTTAACCCGCCGCCCGCCGTGCCCATCCTATCCACAATCTTTTCTTACTAACGATTGAGGATGTCGTACAGATGTCGGCGGGCTGGACCAATCTTTCCGTGAACAATGGAAGCCACACAGGTGAGGAAGATGGCCCATCGCTTATCGGTGAAGATCAGCCAGCTTGCGCCTCGTGTAAGAAACGAAAGCTGCGGTGCTCGAGAGATATACCAGTTTGCTCACATTGCCTGAGGTTATGTAAGCTCAAATTGAAGATTTCCTGTCGGGCAATGCTGACCTCAAATACAGCAACAGAGTGCGTATATAACCCAAAGCAGAAGCCAGGACTGAAGCCTGGGGCTGTGGAGGCCTTGACGCGTCGCGTCGGTACGCGCCTGTGCACCAGCAATACATGACTCGCATCTGACATTGATAGCTTTTTTGGAACAGGTCCTGCTGGACGAGGCGGGAAACGTACGCCCGCAATACAAAAATGATGCAGAACTACAAGAGCATGGTGAGGTGTCTCACAGTGGATCAAATGCTGTCAGCGAAGCTGCTACTTCAGTACGTCAAACCAACCAGGACGTCACGGCTCCTTCTCGGGAGCAGCCGCCCGCCAGTACACCTACACGGGAAAATGAAATTACTACAAATACACGGAAGCGCAAACATGAAGAATTAGAGCCAGAACGGTGGTTATTCGCTGCTGAAGAAGTCGATCTTGCTCATTACCTACCACCCCAGCCTTTGCTCCTAAAAGTTGTCGACTTCTTCACCACGTCGTTCCACCACTGGATCCCATATCTACACAAACAAAGACTTCAGACAAAGGTCAGCGAAGGCGTATGTAGCAATGATCTATTGCTTGTTCTCCATGCATTAGTTGCAGTAGCCCTGCGGCATATGGACCCTAACGCCCTCTTTCTCGACAACGACCAGATCCAACGGCAATGTAGAACTTCTCGCATTATCGTCGAGACTCATGCAATTAGGTCAGTATCCGTCGAGAGCTTACAAGCGCTGATCTTCATTGTCTTCGACTATGTAAGTACCTCTGCGAGCATGCCTTGATATGTGACTTACAAGTCAAAGCTCAACGATGGTCAGAGCCATCGTGCATGGCCCCTCATAGGTAGTCTTACACGGACAATCGGCTATCTCCAATTGACTTCTGAGCCGTCAGCGGCATCGCAAGCTGGAGCTCTCATGAAGCCTGTGAGGTTGGTCCAACCGTCCAACGACTGGACGGAGCTGGAAGAGCGTAGGAGGCTATTTTGGATTATATTTATGCTCGACCGCTTTTGCTCAGTAAGTACAGGTTGGGACACAAGCTTGACGTCTGATGACGTCCATCGACGGCTGCCAGCAGATGGTGGCTATTTCACCCGAGAGGAGCCTGTCACCACCCCGTACTTTGGTATTTGGAATAAAGCAGCTGCCAGAATTGGCCGATCTTTAGCAAATGTGCCTGCTCCTTACAGCGAGGAGGATCCTTCGGCAGAGCAGCCCCAAGGAGCAAGCCCCAATTCAGCCAATGGCTACATCGATGCATCGAAACTAGGCGCATTTGCCTACTGTGTAGAAGCTACAGAATCACTAAGCCAGGTAACGACCTTCTTCCTACAGCAGAGGATTAACGCGCAAGACAAAGAGCATGCAGTAAGCTGGTTGACTCGCTTCAAGGAGCTCGACCTAAGACTGGTTCAATGGAAGCTATTTCTGCCACCGCGGTGGAAAGACTCGAATATTTCGGAAGACAGGACGGTAATTAACATGGATCCAAACCTCACCCTCGCGCATATAACACATAACACCTCAATGATCTTGCTCCACCATCCCATCGCATATCCAGCAAAGAGCTGGAATGACTATGTTGCATTGCCCAAGGAGTGTAGCGCTCAAACGTGTGAGCTTGCCGCCATCGAAACCTCGAACATCGTTAGCAAGTTTCTCACATATACCCCGATACCGTTTGTCAACGTGCAGTTTGCCTTCTGCGCATTTGTCGCTGCCAAAGCTCTCCTATTCGAACACCAAGCCACCCGAGACTCACTACGACCTGAGTTTGAACGACTAGTCCGAGACTTGTGGGAGATGTCAACGAGATGGGGACATGACATAAGCAGCAGTGCAGACACGGCAACCCCCCAACGATCAGTCAATCAAGCGGGAATGTACGCATATCACCTCGAACGGCTTCAGGAAATATGTTCTCAAGACCAGCATTACAGGTTTGATTTCTATGACCATACCTGCCAGTCTTTAGAGCCGCAACAGTATGCCAGCCCTATGAAAGTCACAACACCATTACAGCGAACGGGTAGCTTGGCACAAGATCGTCCAGTTCTGAGCCATGTGCGACACCACAGTTTGAGCAATGTACATGCTTCTCTCAGTCCACGAAGCGGGACTTCGCATAACACGCTTCCAGCTGCTCTAGTTTCTCCGAAGGGATACGCACAACAGCCTTTAGGACGCCATCCAAATTTTGATGCCATGTCACCTGATAGGCTTGCAACAGCCCCTACAGTGTTGCGTTCAAATACTACTCAGCCCAGCAACAATCCAAACGTCTATCAGCTGGGCCGTGGCGTCGGTCCTACCACCCACTTCAGCGGCATGTCTGGTGCGCCGAACAATCCACAAGCCATGCAAGATCAGTCGTTACTGAGTCTCTCCGATACTTTTATGGATTCGCAATTTCTGGGTATGGATCGTGTTATCACGTTCGAGGAAGCGAACTTCTTTTTGCCTGGAGATGCCTATAGATGGCAATGAAGGCAACCCTAGATTATCTGTTACCATTTTAATACAAACGAGTACTATTCTGATGACGTCCTGGCCGCATTGCACGCCCTCTTTGCACCTTCAGTGCCTGTTGTTTTTGGCTAATTCAACCGGAAGAATTACTCAGTGGGCACAGCGGGGAAGACCGTCATCCTGCTAGCGCTAACCCTATTCAACCAAGATCGCCTACAGTGTTCGTATGTTCGGCCTACAGTTAACCCGGAACGTGACCTTCCCATGGGGTTACTCGGCGCCTTGTGAGGGATGTTAATGCTGGATTATAAGATGGTTTAAAAGTTTCAAGGACTACTGGGCCCTTGATCAGCTCCACAGCTAGTGTCACAGTCTATCACTTGATTCGACAAGAGGCATGTTATGATGCGTTCTATCTGCTTACAACTCTATTACGCCTTGCTGGTGCCGGCATTGGTCTCTTGCAAGATTGAAAGGTGAGCTAAGATCGAGTCGCACTGCTGAACACTATGATTGACCTAACCCTAACTGCGGACCAGAGAGAAGGTTGTGTCGCAATTCAACATCGTCCGAACATCTCTAATTGATAACGAAACTACGCCGTTGCAAGTTGGTAACGGCAATTTTGCTTTCAATGTAGACAACACAGGCTTGCAGGTATGTGATAAGTAGAAAACAACTTATATATTGCTGACTCATAACACCAGACGTTCCTACCCTTCAATACCTTGTCTTCGTGGGCATGGCACAATGACTCTCTTCCAGCGAATGGGTAAAGTATTCCTTGAGCCACCATCATAACTATGTTCGTACTGATCATTGTGACAGTGAGCTTCCTTCGGATTACAAAGGCTTACCAAGAGACACTTATGGTCGAGAGGTGTTCTACGATATTCCAGATCCAAAACTAAAACAAGCTACGCAGTGGCTGATTAGCAATCCAAACCGCATCAATCTTGGCCGCATTGGTCTTCAATACAAGGGTACTACACTCGATAAATCCGAGATCAACAGCCCTATCCAAAAGCTTGATCTGTGGAACGGCGTGATAACTTCGAGTTTTAAGGTCGCCGGAGAGACCGTAAGAGTTGTTACTCAGGGCGACTTTGACTCCGATGCTGTAGCAGTCAGCATCGAGTCGGACCTTGTGCGGTCCGGTGACTTGCAAATTGAACTGGATTTCCCCTACCCGCCAATTCACTCGACACAATACAAGTATGAAGTTTTTGCGGGTGTTTACGACTTTCCGCTGAACCACACTACGAGGCTTGTTGGAGATGGAAATGACCGTACTTCTGCGCACATACAGCACGTACTACAAGAGACAAGCTACTTTGTCAACCTTCGCTGGCCCAAGGAGACCCCACTGAGGCTCTCTCGAAACGAACCCCTGAACTCAACTGCAATAACGGCGCATCGGTATACCCTAGGCTCAATATCTAATTCCTCGTCTCTAACTTTCACTGCACATTTCTCACCCGATTCACATACACCATCTTTTCCTGCTAAGATCCAGGACAAAAATACCCGCGAGTGGAACTCATATTGGAAAGAGGGTGGTTTCGTCGACCTGACTGCCTCGAGCAATCCTAATGCAACCGAACTCCAGCGACGAATCATTACATCTCAGTATCATGTACGTGTCAACAGCGGAGGTAACGGTCAGCCTCCCCAGGAGAGTGGTTTGATGAATAATGGCTGGTACGGTAAGTAAAGGTCAGATGTCAGCTTGACATAGCCAGTTTTCTAACAATAGATAGGTAAATTCCATATGGAAATGGTCGTTTGGCACCTTGCCCACTGGTCGACCTGGGGCAAGCAGCAGTACTTTGATAATATATTCCCAGAATTATACGAAACACTTCTGCCCTCGTCGAGAGCTCGTGCCAAGTCAATGGGTTGGGAAGGTGCTCGATGGCCTAAAATGACAGAACTCGAGACCGGCGTTAGTTCTCCAGGAGATATAAATGCCTTACTCATGTGGCAACAACCGCATCCTTTCTACCTCGCCAACCTAGCATACCAAGCTAAACCCACGCAAGAGACATTGTTGCGCTGGGACAAAGTGCTTACTGCAACTGCGGACTATATGGCATCATATCCGAACCTCAACACAACGACAGGTAACTACGATCTCGGACCGCCGGCCTATGGTGTGACTGAGAACACGCCACCAAACTCGACGCGTAATCTGGCCTATGAGATTGCTTATTGGCGTTATGGATTAGACGCCGCTATAGATTGGAAGAGAAAACTACACCAAGCTGTTCCTGAAAAGTGGGTTCATGTCGCTGCAAACCTTGCATTACCGCCTCAGGTGGACGGTATGTATGCTGTATACGATGGACTCAACAGTTCGTGGTGGAGCGACACGAAGCTCACTGGCGATCCACGCAGCCTCATTATGTTACAAGGCATATTGCCCGACACACCGGCTGTTGATCCAGAAGTAGCTTTGCGTACGGCAAACAAAGTGTGGGAGGTGTGGGGTGATACCCGTATACGAGGTTGGGGACGACCTGTCCTTGCGATCAACAGTGCGAGGATCGGAAAACCAGAACGCGCTATCTATCACCTCACTGCATACGACTACTGGAAGTTCGACAATGCAGGCTTTGCCATCAGAGGCGGAGACGGTGGGACACCACCGCCTTTCATGCCTGGTAATGCTGGTTTTCTACTTGCTATTGCGTACTGCGCGGCTGGCTGGCAAGGTTCTAAGGGCGATGCGCCAGGCTTTCCGAAGGATGGAAGCTGGGTTGTAAAGCATGAGGGACTTCTCAAGGCATTGTGAAAGTGCGAACTGCAAACAATCGTGGAGCTGTTTCCATTCTAATGTTGTTGTAGACCAGATGCCTTTTACCAACCAATTCTTCACGCAGTTGCAAAAGCACCCGAGAATATTTACACAAGAATAGATGTTCCCTTCAAACAAAGCACATCAAATCATGCCAGGGTAATCTTGATATATTTATCGATCGCTGACGCTCCAATTGGAGCTTATGTTAAGGTACCAGTAAACGATATACGCTTATCTTTAGAGATGAAAAAAGTACGAGGAGCTATTAACTCTTAAACCACTCTTGAATAACAGATACATTATCTTTCTTCTTTTCATGATGAGCAGCAGCAGAGAATAATTAGAGCAGTAAGCGGGGTGAGTGGAAAAGTTTCACATAGCACTTTGCACGTTACATTTTTCGAGCTCTTGAACTCATATTTGAGCGGTTGGTGTTGGAAGTTGTCATGCTTGTGATGTTGTCAGAGATGAGGATCGACATCAGAAGTATATCGGAGCAATGTCCGATATTACTTCGTGCAATGATGCCC